>DF367504.1:0-14322 GCA_000787875.1 Solanum virginianum | reverse complement strand
TTCACAAACAACACTGGTACACCCCAAAGTGATTGACTAGGCCTAATGAACCCCTTCTCCAACATGTCTCTCAATTGCTCCTTCAACTCCTTCAACTCCGCCGGGGCCATACGGTAAGGGGTAATAGAAATGGGTTAAGTATCGGGGAGGAGGTCTATGCCAAAGTCTATTTCTCTTTCGGGAGGAACACCAAGAAGGTCATTTGGGAAGATATCAAGAAACACATATGGGAAGGACTTTAGACTCCACATCCCTAACCCTCATAAGATGGTAAAGACACCACTTAGAGATCAACTTATGGGCTTTAATGAAAGAGATGAATCTACCCTTGACCGCCACATCTTGACTCTCCCACTCAAGGATGGGTTCATTTGGGATTTGGAATTTGACCCTACGGGTTCTACAGTCAATAGAACCATAGTATGCATGCAACCAATCCATCCCAAGAATAATATCAAAATTTGCCATGTCTAACTCAATAAGATCACAAGGCAATATTTTATGCAAGATGCAAATAGGACAACTTCTATAAACTTTTCTAGCAACAATAGATGCACCAATAAGAGTAGACACCTCATATGACTCATGCAACAACTCGGGGTTTTAAGGCATCTTACATGAAGGTTTTACGATGTGCTGGTGGGTGGATTTACATTAAGTTTTCATACATTATTTTACTCTTGAATTATGATTTTGAACTAGCATTGTACACCTGCCAAGTGTTTGATAAATGTCTTGACAAGGATTCTTGAGCTATTGATGATCTATTGCATAAGTTATGAATCAAGTGACTCTATGATGATGAAGGGATTATATATATGTATTGAATGCATGAAAAGTATCTATAGAGTTGCAAGTTGACCATACCTTGTTGAGAGGGTGACATGCCCCAACCACTTTGATGGGGGGTGTTATGCCCATCTACCATATTGAGGGGTATATACCTTGACCACTTTGATGTGGGTGCTATCCCCATCTACCATGTTGAGAGGTATATACCTTGATAACTTTGATGAGAGGTGCTATGCCCATCTACCATGTTGAGGGGTATATACCTTGACCACTTTTATGGGGGGTACTATGTAGATTCCTCGATCACCTTCCAAGGGGGTGGTATGCCTTTGATTCCAAGTAATAACTTGCTAGGTCTATGATGATGGTCTCTTCCTATACATTTAACTTATATCCTTAAGTTATATGTTTTACAAGCATGTTTTACTTCAAACATTGATCATGCATGCTATATTGTTATTATACTGTCCATTGCTTATGATTATGCATTTTTATTATGTTGTATATATTTTGTTGCATTGCATCCTACATACTTAGTACATTCAAATGTACTAATGCATACTCTATGCTACATGATGTTACCATGTAGGAACCAGAGCACCTCACGATCATCTTCCATGTGGCTAGTTTTGGCATCCTGAAGATAATCTTTTTGTGAGTCTTCAAGTTTGGGGACACTAGCTATTCTACTATTGCTTATGTTATTTCTCCATGTTGATATGTCATACTATGAGGGTGAGCCCGAAAAGTGTCTTGGCCACCGGCCAATCTATGTTTAGAGGTGTTGTTGAAACAATTGATGTATCTATGTTTTGAGCTTTGACTCTTTATGCTTTATAAATATCAAGACTTCCCTTAGTTCTTTTTTCCCTTGTTTTGTTTTTTTTTTTGTTATTTACTTTGCTTCCATGACCAAGGATGTGTAATTGATATGCTAAGAGGTTTATTTGGGTCCCTTCGGGTTCCCATTTCCCTATCACGTCTAGGCCCTAGGCTTGGATCGTGACATAAATCATGAGATAGATCATCAATAACTTGAGAATTCTTGACTTGATATTTTATCAAACACTTGGTGGGTTCATGATACCAGTTCAAAATCATGCAATTCGAGAGTGAAATAAGATGAGAAAACTTAATGCAAATCAACCCGCCAACATGTTGTAAAACCCTCATGTAGAGTACCTTGAAACCATCATCAAAACTCATAATAGATCATAGTTTCATAGCTCAAAACATGTGTAGTCTCAATAGATATAATCAAATCATGGCATAAACTTGAAATAGATAGTCATGCATAATCAATTAATATTTCATAAATCTCCAATTTAATTTATACTCATAATAACATATACCCATAATAAGAGATACCCATAGGTAATACTGTCACGCCCCATTTTTTTCTTACGAAAAGACGAGAACCTGAACAACGTCGTGGCACCGACTCTTTTGGGATTTCAGAATATAGAAGAGGAAGAGTCGCCACCTAATGATTTGAGATGCATTAGTACATCATTCAAACCTAAAACTAATAAAGTTATAAAGTCACCAGAGATCAGGTAAGATTCAAGTTACCTCAAGGTCCATAACTGTGGGTCCCGACCATATCTCATATTTTATGTGGGGGTTAACAAATAGAGTTCTCCTTTATTCAGAAAAATTGTTCTAATTAATTCTAGGTGATAAGATAATAAATTAAGCAAATAAATGAATTAAACAGTTAAATAAACTAACTACCCCAAATAATTAAAAGCAAACAAGAGAGAGAAAATTAAGCTAAGCGATATTAGTTCCACTCGGATCAGTTTACTCGGCTTTATTTTTCGGAAGACAAAATTATCCTTTTAGCTTGCTTGACTTATTTAAGCCTAAAGATGAAAACCAAGATTTCATTCCTATTAAGCTCGAGTGTTAAATCATCCTTTTCGAGGGTCTTATATACCCCTACCCCCTTCCTAAGTTAATTTATTTATTTTTTAACTTAAAGGCGCACTAAAAAAATGAAAAAAAAATCTAATTGTCTTCCTAACGTGCCTAACATCCCTCCTAATGTCCAAGAGGCAATGGACTATTCTAGTTTTGGTGGTTCTAGACTAAAAAGGAATTTAGGGCACCTATAGGACCTCGCGTCAAATAAAATATAGAGGACAACAGTTAGCACATAAAAGCTCAAATAGCCTCCAAACATATTTATCTAACATGCTTGAAAACACAAACAAAAGTACAAAATATATGATGTGTGTATCATATTGGGAAAGAAAATGTCCTATAGGGAAGATTCCTAGCATATTAATAATTCCTAAGTCATGCTTTCTATAAGAAAATAATGGTTAAACACATTTAAACGCAATCCTATAAATATAATTTCTATCGCAAACATAATATCAAGAAATAATAAAATCCTAAGGGAATGATTTCTATAACTTCAAGAATATGCGAGAGAATTATTTAAACTGAAAGCATGATTTCTAATATTAAAAAAAAAGAACCCATGGGCATGACATCTAGACCACACTTGAAAGAAATAATTTAAATGAAAAGACTTATAGGCAAGATATCTAAAGCACATTTAAAACATACTTGGAAGGTAATAAATTTAAAGATAAACCTACAGGCAGGATATCTAAAACATATTTAAAACGTACTTCAAAGAAAATAATTTTAAAGATAAACCTATAGGCAAGATATCTAAAACACATTTAAAACATACTTGGAAGGAAATAAGATAAACCTATAGGCAGGATATCTAAAACATAATTAAAACATACTTCATAGAAAATAAATTTAAAGATAAACCTATAGGCAGGATATCTAAAACATATTTGAAACATACTTGACAGGAAACAAATTCAAAGATAAACCTATAGGCAGGATATCTAAAACATATTTTAAACATATTTGAAAGGGAATAAAGAAAACCTATGGGCAGGATATCTAGAACACATAAATCATGTTTAAAGTGAAAAAAAATAATGTTTGTGTCACCTATAGGTATGGTATCTAAAAAATAACATATTCAAATAGGGAAAAATCATTAGAATAAATGCTTATTTGTTTTTTTTAACAACCTTTTGAAGTACGAATTATTTTAACATTGAAACCTAGATCGAGATTTGCCTAAAAATCCATGGTCAAACAAAACAGCATAGAAAAATTAAAAAGAAAGGAGAGAAAAGCAATTAGCACGTAGTTCCCCTCCCCCTTAAACTAGATCCTTGTTTCCACTATATTATTGTTACATCAATCTTTTGCAGAAAAGTAAATTACATCATTCTGACCTCTGAATTCATCCCATTCTCTGGCAACTCTTCCATATCCCGACTAGGACTCCAAAAACCTGCTAAATAAACAAAAACAAAATAGTGTATAAAAAGTAACAATATTATAAAAAGGCTCACCAATCAAGATGAGTAGCAAGAGAATCTGAATAGGAAACATGGCCAAGAACTTTCAGCAAAATATGACTATTATTTTATTAGCAAAGAGAGAGAGAGAGAGAGAGAGAGAGATGAAAAAGGAGAGAGTCCATATGTTCATATGGAAAAAAGTGTATATCCCTTGTGAAAAAGGTCTAATTATATAGTAGAGTGGAGAGGGAAACAAAAGGCAAGTAAATTAATCACACAAATTACTTATTACCATAAAAAGAAGAGTAAATCAATTACACTAATTTTGTTTGACTTTTTCAAAAATAAAAAATAAAAAAATAATTCAAATTGCAGAAATAGTATATTTGGAAAGGAAATCAAAACAAGTTAATATTGTCAACTAATCAACAGTAAATAAACTAAGAATATAAAATCAAATAAACTGGAAATATATCCTTTTTCATGTACTCCACGTAATTTGAACAAGATCAGTCTGATTAAGACAAAGACATATTAATTTTCGAATGTCACTAATATTATAATATCCACTAAAGGTTGGGAATTATTCAGTACCAAACAAATTTTATTAAACATACGAAAATATAGAAATTAAATTATAAATTACTTAGGCAAAATTCATTCACACAGCATCCATAATCAAGATTAAGTTCTCAGATTTTCAATCAAAATTATTATGCTATTCTTTCTAATTTTAATAAAGTTAACAGAATCAACGGTTATGGCACAAAATATAATCAAGATTAAAAATATCAAAATAATGACACCTTCATAAATCAGTCCTAATCAAATTAAGGCAAAAAAATTAGCAACAAAGTTTACCAAAAATAATAGATCTTACAGATTGTCAATTGGCCAAGTATACCAACATAATTTGACCAAAAAGATGAATTAATCAGAAAGTTGATAAACCCAATTCAAAATTGCAATGAACTCACGTGATATACCATACTGAAAATAAACACTCAAGATTCATACTTGAATACTTTCACATAAGGGTTAAACATGCATAAGAAAACTAGTGGTTTTAACTAATAAGAAATTCGTAGATAATCGAATGTTTTTCACAATGAGATGGTTAATTAAAATGAAGCAAACCTAGATGGATCTGAACAGATCCTTCTTTACAAAAGTAAGATCACAACATTTCTGTCGTCTAGACTTTTTCCAGGTGCTTATCATCATATGTGGTTATTGGTGAGTTGTTTCCAGTGAGAAAAAATCTTTTTGGGGCTGTTTTCCTTTGGGCTTTTCATTGTGTTTGTAGAAGAATTTTTTTGGGGGGATTTTTCGGTGAGTTGAGGAGAAAAGGAAGAGAGATTGGCACGGGAAAATGGAGGGAGAGGGTGGCGCCAACTACTGGCGGTCCCACCTGCCAAGCAACAACGTCGATGGAGAAAAATAACAACGGGGTCTTGGGGCTGTCGGGGTTTTGATCTGCGCATAGGAGAAAAGGGGGCGGTTGGCTGGATAGAAAAGGGGAGAGGGAGAGATAAGGGGGGCATTGGGTGGCTGCGGCGGTGACTATGGGGTTTCACAATGAATTTGGTTTTCAGATGTGGTTTTAAGGTGGGTTTTCTAGTCAAGGGGGGAGATGAAGAAGGGGTCGACGGGGGCTACCGACGAGGCTGTTTCCGGGGTTTGGTTGTCAGTGGCGTGGTAGTTGTTGTTGGCGTCGAACAGAAGGAGCAAAAAAGAGGAAAATGGGAGGTGAAGGGGTTCGCCGGCGAAGGTGGAGAAGGGTATGGCGTTGGTCTTTGGTTTCCTGGGAAAAGAGCCGCCACCGGCGGTTTAAACAGAGAGGCGACTGTTGTTGTAAAAAGGAAGATGAAAAATGATAATGAAAATTAGGTTTAGGGGTATTATGTTAAAATAGGAAAGAAAAGTACAATAAATTTCAATCGTTGGATGGACATTGATTAACGCACCAAATCAATTCTTGAGAAGGTGGGACAGATTTAGATCTTAAATGGGCAATCCGAATTGAATTAATACAAAATTGAGTTGGAGATTTAAAATTGGGCCCCAAATTGACCCAATTTAGGCTAGATTTGAAAGAAATTATGTAGGAATTGGCTAGAATTGAAATAAATTTCAAGAAATTGACTAGAATCGCAATGAATTTGATAGTACGAATTAAACCAATTGGGATAAATATTGACTTGTTTGCCATTTAATTAAATTATAATATGTACACGGACGATATTTTAAAATAATAATTTTTACATAAAGAAAAATACATAATATAATAACTGTGTAATAAATATGAAATATTATTTTTTTAAATTAAAAGTTAATAAATAAATTGGTAAACATTATATTTAGATATGACACTAAAAATAATACTAAGTAAAAATAATAAAAATAAATAATATATCAGTAACAAATATTATTATTACTGAAATAATAATAATAATAATAATAAATAATAAATAATGATAAGTTTTTAAAATATAACAACAGACAAAAAAAACATGCATAATAGTTTGGGCAAAATTGAAAATAAACTCACTTATTTTAAATAGTTTTGAAAATACATACTTAATCAAATGGCAATCCGAAAAAGGTTAAAGGTCGGTCAAAATTGGGTGTCAACAAATACAACTTGAAAACATGCAATTTTCATGAAAAGGAAGATTAGGCTCCATGGGTGAAAGGACCCAATGGATGAAACTCACATACCTCAAACTTGGGTTTTCTTGAGATGAGCTTGAAGAGAATCCTTGAGTTCCAAAGTTAAGCTTGAAATCCTTGAAATTTGAATGAGATATTTGGTTAAGTCTTGGAGAGATTTTTGTGAGGGTCTTGAGTGATATAGAGTTAAAAAATGGCTAAGTATGAGTGTTTTCACACATAAGTTGCATGGGGCTATAACCCTAATGCCATTGGCCAAAATAGAAGAACCAAGGAAAAACTTACAGTGGTCTGCATCTTTGGTGCGACGCGGACCCATCGCGCAGGCCACTTTTGTACTGCTCTGCAACCCTAGCACGTCGCGGCTAGGGCGCGGATGCTCTCTGAAAATCATAAATTAGCGAAATTTATTTTTCGCTACGGGTCTTCTAAAATTCGGGTTATACCTATTTCCCACTCAATTTTTCCCCCTAATCAAGAATATGAAGTCGCATTTTTGATATCATGCACGAATTTTGACATATATAAAATTTATGATTATGGGCATTTTCGAAGCACAATTTGGGGTGTTTCATAAATTAAAGTCATTTAAGAAGTCATTCAAACAACCCAACAACATACTTAAAAAAAAACCCCAATTTGGGTGTCATGAAAAACCTTCAAAATTATCAATATTTTAGAGTCTTTCAAGATGCCATAGCTTACAAAGCTTTAATGTAATAAAAATATCATAATCTTAATCATTAGTAGGAGTCCATGCATCAATAAATCAAGAATCAACAAATTTTCAACATTTTTCATGTAATGGAGTGATAGTGAAAAATACCTATAAAAATTAGTCATTAGAATCAAGAAATTTGATCAAAATAGTTTTGGGACTCCATGGGTGAAAGAACCCATGAATGCAAACACACATACCTTAGGCTTGGAGTTTCTTGAAGAAAATTGAAGGAAGACTTGGGATTTGACTTGATTTTCTTGAATTCCAACAAAACTTTTTGAAAATCTTGAGAATGGATGGAGATTTTGGTGAAGATCATAGAGGAATTTGAGAGTTTTTTTGTGAGTTTTGGAGTTGAAAACGGGTAAGGATAAGGGTTTCATATATATATATATATATATATATATATATATATATATATATAGACATTGGGTAATTACCTAATTGTCCTTGAGTGAAAAAGGAAGTTTTTGACCTATTATACGTCCAGTCTGCGTCGCGGCCGCGACGCGGACAGCCAGTGGTTGCGAAATTTCACCAAGAAAAATATTTTTTTGTCACGGGTAAATATACCTTGTATGTAATCATTTCCCTACACAATTTTACCTTCTGAACAAGAATATGAGGTAGGATTTGCAAAATTATGTACAGATTTTGAGATATTAAAAAAATACATCGTAGGATCTTTTCGAGCTACATTGAGAAGTGTTTCACCTTGTTATATTATTTTTTCTATATATGTGTCCTTGTCATCTAATATTGAAATGCAAGTTTAATGACTTATGTGCATTGCATACCCGCATACTCAGTACATTCACACTTACTAATGCATACTTTTTGTCTACATGATCTAACCATGTAGGATCAAAGATTTACCTTCATCCATCGTACGATGGCTAGATTGGATCTTGAGATACTTGTTGTGGTAAAACCTATCTTCCAAGGACAACCCATCATTCCTCTACCTATGGTATTTTATTTATTTTATTTACTTTGAGGGTGAGCCCGGAGTATGTCTTGTTCCTACCCTATCTTATGATTAGAGGCATTGTTGGACATCTTGTAGACTCTTATTGGATCTATATGCTATGTGTTGTATTTGGAACTTATGATCATGGTTATCTATAGAATATGACTATCATGGATTGATTATGAGAATTATGATATGTATGTATGTTTGATGTGGAAATGTGGAAGATGCTAAGTCCTGTATTGCCCCCATAAAGTGAGTCATACTTACCCGCCCCTTAGTTTTTATGTGCTATGTGAATCCATGTTAATACCTATTCCTATGATATCCCCATAGCGTGAGTCCTATTTTCTCGTCCCTTAGATCTATGTGTTTACTATTTATATGCGTTTCTGAATCGTTGATGTGTGAATGAATGCTACGAGGCTTGTTTGGGGACTAGACCCTAGGTCTGGATCGTGACACATAGAGAATGCTTCCTTGATGGATGTGAAGATAGTGGATAAGATCTACAATCAAATGTTTGCATTCATGGAAAAGTCTGATGATGGTGATAAATCTGAGGAAGAGGTAAGCCTATTTGATTTTAAGCAAAATTTGCATATTCTTTCTGTTAAGAAGTTGAGGAAGTTAGCAACTATTCTTATTGATTCAATTACTAAGTTAATAACTGAAAAAAGATGTGTTGAATGATTAGTAAGATCTTGTTCAAGATGAAAAAGTTGCCTTAGTTTCTCAGTTATCTGAAGTGGAGAAACACGTGTTAGATCTGAAATTAGAGAATGTAGCTTTTTGTGAAAAGTTGAATGAAAGAATCAAAGGGTTATCTAAAAAGGAAGGAAAAGGCTAATAGCTTGCAACTTGAGATTGAAGCAAGTATGAATGACGTTGAAACTAAGCTAGCCATAGCTCTAGAAATAAATATTCAGTTAGAGAGGAACCTGGTCCGAGTCAAAGAAGAGTTGTCCAAATCACTCAAATGGACTATATCTTCGAAAATGCTATATATTCTAACTCATCAAGGAACCAATAGTAAGAAAGGTCTGGGGTTTGTGAAGAAAGGTCTATATCATAACACTCGTAGCAAAAATGTCAATGGGTCAGATCGTTGTTGTGTACTCACTGTGGAAGAGATGGCCATCTGAAGACTAACTACCCTATATTGAAAAATTTTGAAGAACGTCTGGCAGCATACTATTCAACATTTCTATTCAACATCAAAATAACAACGGTTGAAGTACCAAGACATTTGACATATCTATTCAACATCAAAAAATCAAAGGTAGACACATTTTTTTCTTCTTTTGTCGGTATCCAGTTCAACCATGATTGCTTCAATCAAATTTATCAATGAAATATTTTCTCCGTCAACTATACCATCGCTTTTGTATCTCTGATAATCAGCATTGGATTCCCATTTTCTGAAATGACGCAGTAAAATTGATATGTTCATTGCTTCTCCACCTCAATCTTCTTTAACAACTGAAACTAATGTCGGCTTCTCGAATTGTTTGAATGCAAATTTGCAGTAAAAATTTTGAAAATTTGAATTAGGATTCTGTTATGCATACATCACTAAATCCTCTGTTAACAATGACCTTGCGTAATTAAAGGGTGAATTAATTAGATTTTTCAGTTTTACCCCCCATTTTTATGCATAACTGACTAGACTATTTCCTATTAATTTTTGTTAGGTATCGAATGCCCACTAAAGTATCACGCATTGCTAAAATTTGAGGAATTTTTAAAATAATTGATATAGAAAGGAATTATCAATTTATAGTGTGAGATTTGTATAATTTATAAGTTTCAGCATATTTGGGCCATTGAGTAGGTGAGGGCCGAGCGAATGTCTTTTGGATGTGAGTGTGGACACGTTCACCAAAATGGTACATCACCAGAAAGAAATCAACCCATCCAACATTGAGAAAAAGAGGACCCCAAAAACATTGGTGCAGATAATGTCATAATCCAAAAATGGCTAACCCTTTTGGTGTCAAGTTTCAGAGTCGGCGGCCAAATTTGGCGTGCATTTGTCCATATTCAGCGCCAATAAAAACTACCAATTCAGTTCCATGTTCTTCAGAGACTCAAAAGTCAAAAATTGTTGGTAAGGGGAGAGCTTTTCTGTGCAGAAATATTCCTCGTAGAGTGGTCTTGGGAATTGGGATATCGTTGTGGTCTCAGTTCATGAGCATGGCTGGCAATCTCAGTGGTAAATCCTTCGTGGCTTCTGCAAGACAGGAGGGTGCAATTGAGCAGGTAAATTCTTCAACTTCCAGCCCCAATCCATTTTTCTCGGTAGAATTTTGGATTAATATTTCCGTTTGATTCTCTCTTGTGAACTTTTTTTAACTATTCAGGTGCGAAGGAATGAGTTTCTCTTTAATCTTCTACTGCTTTGATCATAGGATGTTCTAGGAAGGGGCTCTATTGGACTAAGAATTGTGGATTTCTCACCTTCTAAAGAATTTGCTTCAAATGCTTAAATTTAAGCAGTTAACCATTAGTTCTAAAGAAATCGGGATAATTAGTAGTAACAAGGATATGACAATTGAAGCTAATAGTGGGAGCATTGATAATCAAATTTTCATTGCAATATGAAAGTGGTGGTGATTAGAAAACATCTAAATAGAAATTCAGCGTACCACAATAACTTAATTCAGTAGATAGTTTTTTCTTTCTTTTTTCCTTTTTTTCTTTTTTTGATGTCTTGATAAGCTCAATGCATTATGTCAGGTGTACATAGCAACATATGAAATAACTCGAAGACGTTATTGGAGAGCTTATGTTATTCTCTCAATGAAGTATCTTATGCAGTAGATTTGTCCACGCTTCAGGGTTATGCAGAAGAAGAATTGAGATGCATTAAGTTAGTGATTTGTTTGGCAGATACTTGGCCAAGAAAAGCATTTATTTCATTCTCACAGGCTGATGTACATCATACTGTAGAATAGAATGAACGTTGTGTGCTTTTTGATGAGGTGGAGAGAGAGATGTGAAATAGTGGCCTAGTGGTTAGTGTTGTGTGTGCAAACCTTGAGACCAGGGTTTCTGAGCCCAGTAGAGACAAAATATATTAGGTGATTCTTTCTATCTACCTAGGCTTTAGTGGACATAGTTATTCGGTACTATGTTGGTGGTAGGGGTAGTAGGTACTTAGTGAAATAGTCAAGGTGCATGCAAAATGGCCCATACAACCCATCATCAACTAATTTTACTAGATAAATCTTTCTTGGAAGGGTGTAGTAAGTTTCTCTACATTCACATGTAATAAGATTTAGAAATATTGATCAAAAACACACTAAAATTATCAGTTTTTTTGAGTTTTATACCTCATTATCAGTTGTTCCCTTCTTCTACCTAAATTAACACCATCTATGTATTAAAACACACCTACTTGAGTAGATGGTGATAGTTCAGGGATAAAAAAGAACAGCTGATAATTGGCCTAGTCAGCTTCGAGGTGTATTTTTAAAATATAGATGGTGATATTTCAAGTAGGAAAGATTGAAACGTATAATTGGGGTTTGAAACTTGTGAAAAACTTATGGATTATGAGTGTTATTTGACCTTTGTGCCATCTAAAATGTAAGAAATTGAAGCTCCCAAGGTTATGATTTAGTAGTCAATAAAGTGAGTTAAGAACCATACGATCTCATATTGAAATCCCAATGGATCATTGACAAAGAGGAAGGCTTGGAAAGGGATCAAACACATTGAGGAAAACTTTTAAGAACCTGGTGATTAAAGGTTTACTCCGATAGGTTTGAGAAAGATTGCTTACACAAAACCACTAGGTGATCTCTTCCCATCTGTACAAGCCTTGGTTGGTAGAATTAATTGGTACCTCTTACTGGTGGGAGGTAGCATGTATCCACTGGGATTAGTCAAGGTGACAAGCTAGCCCGAACACCACAGTTATCAAAACAAAATAAAAAAATAAATTATGAGATTGAGGCCAGTAATGAGTTACTAGAATAGGAATCATCAATCTAAGTTCAATTTTACAGTCCAACTTGATCTTGTAATTGCAAAAGTTATCAACTGATACATCTCTGTCAAACTTACGTCTCAAAATCAAAAGATTAATTGATTGATGACAAGTCTTACTCGATTCGAGTTTTCATGAATTGCTTTTTATTTTATTTTCTTGAAGGTTTTGAAGAATGTTGAATGGCCAGAACAATTTCCATTCAAGGATGAGGATTTCCAGCGGTTTGATGAGTATAATCTATTGAGCTTCTGCTTCCTTTTGTCTGCTTCTTTATTATTCATCATTTTTTAAGGGAAGAACACGAACCGTGACCACAGAAGTCTGAAATTGGTTTTCTGATACCAGTCATTTTATTATTTCAATCAGGAAAGCATATTAGCAATACTAAAACAATTTCAGGAGAAATTTCTGTAATTCCTAATGATGGATGTTGTTGATCATTTTTCTTGTTCCAATTTATTGCTTACTGACTGATTTGTGCTTTCACAAGTTAGGATGTTCTTTGATATCCACGCCCTGTTGTCAAACATTGGTCAAGATTGATAAAATCAATTTATTGCTTACTGACTGATTTGTGCTTTCACAAGTTAGGATGTTCTTTGATATCCACGCCCTGTTGTCAAACATTGGTCAAGATTGATAAAATCAACTGCTAGGAAACAGAATTGTGTTATAACTCCAGATTATCCTTCTTCAAAGCTATAGAACTGTGAAGCTGAAAAATTGATTGGATTTCATCTTTGGATTGAGTTGATTTTCAGATCATCAGATACATTGTTCTATGAAATGCCGCGTTTTGTGACACATATCGATGATCAAGCTATTGCTGCACTTACCAAGTATTACTCAGAGGTCTTGCCTTCTAGTAACACTACAGGAGTAGCAGTACTTGATATGTGCAGCAGTTGGGTAAGGTATCTCCTGCATGTAGATCTCTCCTTTCCTCAACATATTTACATTATCATAAACTGTTCTTTTTTCTTCTCTAGGTCAGTCATTACCCTTCTGGGTACAAGCAAGAAAGGATAGTTGGAATGGGTATGAATGAAGAAGAGCTTAAGCGAAATTCAGTAAGATCTGAAGAGTGCCTTGAAGTCTTAGTCTCATATGTGCTACTCTCTATCATAAAAAAAATCCTGTGTCGACAATTTGAGAATATCCTACCTCGTCCTTTATGGATGATGGGGGCTTCACTCTTCTCTGCTTCAATTAACATGCCCCGTCAATTTTACACCCCCCATCCCCCACCCCACATCCACAAACACACACGCACACACACTGATAAAGATCCAAAACAAGAAGGAAAGGAAAAAGGGAACAAAGATAGAAGGATATGTAGATTAAATTCAAACTATTGAAATTATGGGCAATAAGGGATTAAAACCTCACCTCCCAATTGATTTCAACAACTTAAATCAAATCCTAGAAGGAAAAATTGAAGGAAACTAAGAACCACAAATAGGCAACCTTCAATTAACCAAGTAAACAAGTCAACTAACAATTCTAAGAGTTCACCCTAATTACTCACTAATTACTTACCAAGAAGATACTACAATTTGTGAATTCAATATTCAACATAGTCTAAGTCTTCCAAATGCTAAAATAAGACTATTTATACTATGTAAATAAAAGAAGACATTTTCTTTACAATTTTACTCTTAATGAGTAAGAGCCTTGTTTGGTTGCCTTCTTTTCAAATCCTTGAATTCAAGTAATAGCCATTTGCACACATGGCCTCTTTTCTTCCACCTCCTCACCTTGATAGACCTTCCACACATTGTAAGCCTTTATTTGGTGACCCTTAAGCTCCACTAATGCTTCCTTT
>DF367505.1:14665-33362 GCA_000787875.1 Solanum virginianum | reverse complement strand
GGTTTTCTGTGTGCAGGTGGTTAGTTAGAAAAATAGAGGAAACTCTGTCAAAATTTTCATAGATGAATAGTAACCTAGGTGGGAGTCTGGTTTGATTATACGGTTCGGGTGCCCCAAAAGGGTGCCAGTCACGGCCCATAGGTTGGGTCGTGACATTAATGCTGTTTGTTGAGATGACTATTAAGATATCATAAATGTGATATTGAACAAGTGTTGTATAATTTTTATATTATGGTGACATTGTTGAAGAATGCCAGTGAAAATATCAACTCTTTTATGAATATTCTTGATTGATGATGGAAAGCAGAGACGGAGCCAGAATCTTTTTAAGGGGGGTCAAAATTTTAAGAATTAGACACACAAACTAACCGAAGGAGGTTCAACATGTATTATATATACATAAAAAATTATATTTACCATATGTAAATAGTATAATGTTTTGCCAAAACGGGTTTGGATGAACCCCCTAATTATTATATGGCTTTGCCGCTGATGGAAAGTGGTTTATTGAGAACTTGAGGAACGATATGATATTATTATTGAATGACTCACTTGATGATGATCCTATTATTGAAAGAATGGTGAGATTGATTGATATGATTATTGAATATCTGAATTATGTGGACTTTTTGTATACTCTCATGCCCATTTGAAAATGACTATTGTATTGAAAAAAACATTGATTAAGTCCCACTACTGATAAAAAGTTGAAGAAAAATGGTTCCATTAAAGTGAATAAAAAGTCTAAGAAAAATGGTTCTGGCTAGAGATGATTGTGTCAAAAGAAAATAATTTCAGTGGATACATGGTTTATGTGAGGCTCCCATTGGTTCCGGTCTAATTACATCAGTAGATTTGTATCGTAGGATATACATGCATCATGATTATTTAACATTGCATTGAATCATTTGCACTTCATTACATCCATTTTCATTTCATTTCGTGATATTAATGCGGATACTTGTATGAAGTGTGATTTGATGATTAACTATGCAATGGGAATTTGTTGGAAATAATCTATAGAAGATACTATATACTTAAATTGTGTGCGCACACATACACATACAGATATATAATATATACTCCCTCCGTCTCATTTTATATGGCACTCTTTGACTTGGCATGGTGTTTAAGAAAAAAAGAAAGACTTTTGAAACTTGTGGTCTAAAATCATTCTTAGATATTTGTGTGGTTGAGAATCATTTTATTAAGGGTAAAACGGGAATTTTAAAGGTAAATTGTTTCCAATTTGAGTAAGGTGACATTCTTTTTTGGGACAGACCAAAAAGGAAAGGGTGCCACATATAATGGGACGGAGAGAGTACTATGTATGCTGGTTTGCCTGAGTCCAGATTATAGTTATGGAGGTTCGATTAGTGTAAAAAGAGTACCTGTATTTTTTATTCTCTATCTATGTTTAGATCTTTTTGCTAGGTAGCGCATGTTTGGTACTTACCCTTACTTCTACACTTTTGTATAGGTTGTGAGTCCAGTTCTTGTTGACACTTCTTCTCATTTTGGACCGAGCTTGAGATAGTCTGGGAGATAATAACTTGTTCATTTCGGCAAACTCTCAAGACTTCTATTTACTTATCTTTTTTGTTCTATTTAAGAATCAAAGAAAATTAAGACTTGTATAACTTTTATTTATTTATTTTTAATTCCATTGTAGTAGAGGTTGTACATGTGACATCAGTTTTGTGTTAGTTTTTAGAATGTGGATCATTTTCCTTACTGTTTATCCTCATATATTTAGATTGTTACTTGTGCTTTATCTTTTGCATTATTGTGATATATCTTGTTTAGATTGACTTGTCTTAGTGGTTAAAGACAAGTGTCATCATATGTATTGTGAAATAAATTGAGTTATTGCCTAATGACATTGCAACAGTTGAATTGATTGTTGCAGCAAGATCATGGTAGCGATTATGTCAGTTGTTGTAGGGGTCCTCAAGGGACAAGAGAACCAAGTAACATACTTCTTCAATCTATTTATTGAGTTTATTTCACAAAAAACTCAAAGGTTTCATTTTTAGATCGCCGTTAAAGAACAATTCATCACTTGTTCTCTTACTTAACACTGGAGGTGTAAGTCCTGGCAACCCACAAACCTCATATTCTCCAATTTTTTTATTCCTGATAAGAATTTTTTTTCCTAAGTTGAAAAATGAGAGACATTATTTAATTCGTGCATAAATGTTTGAGTTCACACTTTTTTGTTTTGAAAGGTATCAATAGAGAGGATAAGTATGAAAGGCCATTTAGTCAATAAATAAGAGCAAGTGACCTGAAGGTAAGGCCATTTAGTGACACCTCCATCCTTTAGGCTTTGGTTTGCATCATTCTTTAGGTGTAGATAAATTTAAATCTAATTATTTATGGGTGTTAAGATAAATTTTTTAGTGTGGGAGAGCATTGGATATGAACGAAAGTCATATGAAACTTCTAACATAAAGTTGAATTGAAAATATCATTATCGATTGAGTTTTGATATAAGATTTTACTCTAAACAATTCCAAATGAGAATCCCTCCTAGAATACAAAGACTTACGTGCCCAACAATCTATCAAATTAAAGATTTTTGAATCTTCTTTTCAACGTCATCAATTATTTGTTAATTCAAGTTTGGAATAAAAAGTTATGATTGTTTTACTAAAAGATATTATTAGTGTTGAAAAGATATTTTACACTTAATTCCTAATTTGCCCTTATCATTAACTATAATTTTTTCTTATTATATTTTTTGATGCATTGTATTTATTATATTCAAAGGGTAATTTGATAAAATTATCTATATCATTAACTACTTAATTCCTGTGCTAAATCAATAACGAACAAGTAAATATGGACGGAGGAATTATGAAATATGATGGTTGGAAACCTTGAAAGTTCAATAAAGATGGGACCTTTAGCATAAATCTGTTTGAGAAGGGTAATTGAGGTTGAAATCCTATTAGTTGACTCTTATTATTGTCTTATTTTGCTTCCGCAATCAAGGATGATATGCTAAGAGACTTGTTTGGGTTGTCTCTGGACTTCCCATTCATCGTGTTACATCTAGGCGCGACATGTACAAGAGTGCAGGATTGCAGGAGGCATACCTGCAAGCTGTGAGGCAATCTGACCATAATCAACCACAGATAACTACAAGGAAGTTCTTGGATCAAAAGAATTTTAATAGTAAACCTCTTTTACCTACTCTTAGTAGCACGAATTCAAGTTTTTCTAAAGGAATCAGTAAAAAAACTGTGAGCATAGAGAAGATGAATAAAAAAGGGGCCAAAGTGTAGTGTTATTTTTGCTCTGAAAAATACGTGCCTGGACACAATTGTAAATCTTCTAAACAATTATATTTGTTGGAAGTAGATGAAGAGGATAAGCTGCAGGATCCAGTAGAGGAGCAAGGGGATATCTTGGGAGAGTTGCAGAGTAATCAGTTAGAACCGGCGCAAACTGTGGAGCACATGGAGATCTCAATGAATGCCTTGAATGGATCATTGGGTTATAGAACTTTAAAGGTGACTGGATACCATTCTAAAATGAATTTACATATTCTTGTTGACACTGGTAGCTCTCATAATTTCATAGAGCCCGATTTATTCAAGAAATTAGGGTGTGAGGTGAATTCCATCAAACCTAAGGTGGTTGCTGCAGCTAATGGATGTATAAAAGTGGACAAAATGACTATTGTCACTTGGTTGCTACAAGGGGCTCAGTTTGTGGCTGACTTTCTATTACCACCTCTAGGTTCTTATGGAGTTGTGTTAGGGGTTTAGTGGTTGTTGACATTAGGGGATATCAAGATGAATTTTAGGAATTTGACGATGGAATTTTGGTACCAGGGGAGGAAGCATTTACTCAGGGGATCTGGCAGTCAGATACTAACGTCTAGATCTGGAAAATTTTCCAAACACTCAGGAAATCAGTCCCAAAATTTACATGATTCAAGTAATCTCTCAAGGGAGTGATGAAATGAAGGAGTATTCAATGGACAATGACAAACACTCTGAGGAAAATCCTGCATTATTATAGGTATTATCAGAATTTTCTATCCTATTTGATGATCCTGTTGAATTGCCACCTTCCAGAGGTGTATTTGATCATAGAATTATACTGCAATCTGGTGTGAAGCCTGTGAAAAAGAGACCTTACAGATATCCTTCAGTAAAAAAAGATGTTATTGAGGTTTTAATACAACAAATGTTGGATCAAGGGATTATACAACCTAGTTGTAGTCCTTTGCATCTCCAGTTATGTTAGTGGGCAAAAAAGATGGGTCATGGAGGTTGTGTAGACTATAGGGACTTAAATAAGTTGACTATCGAAAACAAGTTTCCAATTCCTATAGTGGAGGATCTGTTGGACGAGTTGGGAGGGTCTAAGATATTTTCTAAAATAGACTTAAGGTCTGCATATCATCAACTAAGAATGGCTACAGAAGATGTGCCAAAAACTGTCTTTAGAACACATTCTGGCATTTTGAGTACTTAGTGATGCCTTTTAGACTGTCAAATGCCCCATTCACATTTCAAGGATTAATGAATTCTGTGTTTCAGCAATTTCTAAGGAAGCATGTGTTGGTATTTTCTGATGACATATTGATATACAACAGAATCGTAGAAGATCACATATTGCATTTGAAGTCTGTCTTTATGAAGATGGTGGAGCATCAGTTATTTTCCAGAAAAAGTAAATGTTTCTTTGGTGTTCATAGGATTGAATATCTAGGGCACTTTATCACAGCTCAGGGTGTGTCCACTGATCCGGAGAAGATTAAAGAAATTAAAGATTGGCCAGTCCCAACTACTCTTAAGCAACTGAGAGGGTTCTTGGGCTTAGCTGAGTATTATAGACGGTTCATTCAAGGGTTTGGGATGATCAATAGGCCTCTCAATGATCTTACAAAGAAGGATAAGTTCAAATGGTATCCCACCGCTCAACAGGCCTTTATAAAACTGAAGGAGGCACTAACCAAAGCACCTATCTTGGCTTTGCCTAATGAAGCAAGACTTTTGCTGTTGAAACAGATGCAAGTGGTTATGGTATTGGGGTTATGCTTATGTAAGAAGATCACCCTATAGCTTTTATTAAAGCTTTATCTCCCAGGCATGCAGCATTATGAGTATATGATAGAAAGTTGTTGGCAATTGTTCAAGCTGTTACTAAGTAGTCTCAATACTTACTGAGTCTGAGATTTGTTATCGGGACTGATCAAAAAGCCTTGAAGTTTCTTATGGAGCAAAAGTTGCACACTAATTCTCAATTATTGTGGTTGACTACGCTCATGCCGTTTGACTATTCTATTGAGTACAAAAAGGGAAGTGAGAACAAGGTAGCTTATGCACTTTCTAGAGTTACTGGAGCTGAATTGTTGTCTTTGATCATTTCGCCTACTAACACTGATCTTTTTAAAGCTATAGCAGCTAGTTGACATTCAGATTAAGAGTTGCATCAGTTAATTACAGAGTTACAAGCATACCCTACTTTTCACAAACAATTCACCTAGTTACAGGTCAGTTAAGAAGGAAAGGGAAACTTGTGATTGGTAACGTACAAAGCTTGAGGACTGATACTATAACCTTGTGGCATGTTGGCCCTCTTGGTGGTCATTCAGGAGTTGAAGCTACCCTCAAGAGGTTGTTGACCTTGTTTTATTGGAAAAACACAAGGATAGAAGTGAGAGAATTCATTCAAAAATGCGATGTTTGTCAAAAAAAGAAGTCAAATTTGGCTGCTTATCTTGGGTTATTACAACCGTTGCCAATTCCTAAGGTTGTTTGGTCTCAAATCAGTATGGATTTCACTGATGGTCTTCCTAAATCTAAGGGACATGAGGTGATTTTGGTGGTGGTTTATAGACTCAGCAAGTATGGTCATTTCCTACCCTTGAAACACCCCTATACAGCTCAATCAGTTGCTCAAGTTTTCTTGGATACCATTGTCAGGCTCCAGGGTCTTCCGGATGCTATTATTAGTGATAGAGATGTTGATTTTATGAATTCCTTCTGGCAAGAACTCTTCACTCTGCAAGGTGTATTGTTGCATACTTCAACTTATCATCCTCAATTTGATGGACAAACTGAGGTGTTAAACAGATGCTTGGAAACCTATTTGAGATGCTATTAGAATGATGATGCTTCAAATTAGGTAGCTTGTTTACCTATGGCTGAATAGTGGTATAACATATGTTTCTACTCAGACATGCAAACAACCCCTTATGTGGCTCTGTATGGTCGACCCCCACCTCTCCATCTTCCTTATCTACCAAGGGAGTCAGCCTCTGCTAAAGTTGACTCTGCATTGGTGAATGGAGAACTCAAGTTACAGTTACTGAAAAATCATTTGCTAAGAGCTCAGCTTAGGATGAAGCAACAAACAAACTCTTATAGGAGCGATAGACAATTTTCTATTGGAGATTGGGTTTATCTTAAAGTGCAACCTTATAAACATGCTACCATCTCTCGACACTCTTCCCACAAGCTGGTTGCTAATTATTATAGCCCATTTCAGATCATCAGGAGGGTTGGTCCTGTGGCTTACACTCTCTTTTTGCCTAGTTCAATAAAGATACACCCTACTGTGCATGTATCATTGTTAAAGAGGTGTTATGAGGTTCCTTCCTCCATTTCTTGTCCTCCTACTGTTGATTTGGCTAATCCTAATTGTCCTAGTCCTGAATCTGTTTTGCAAAGATGGCTGGTTAAGAGAGGCAACAAAGTTGTGGCTCAACTGCTGGTTAAATGGGTCAGATTGCCTGCTGATGCGGCCACTTGGGAATTTGCTACTATCCTGAAGACTAGATTTCCTTCTTTTGATCCTTGAGGTCAAGGATCTTGTGTATTGTGGGGGGTGGGGGGATACTGTTACAGGTACTGAAAATCAGTTAGGATTTACTGTTATAGTTTTAGAGTTTGTTAGGACTGTTAAGTGAATTGCTAGTCATAACTGATTCAATTAAAATAGCATCAGTTGGATCAAGTTGTACTCTAGATAAATAGCCATTGTGATACTCATTTTCATTCAGCATATGAAATATACAATCTCTTCTTCTCTCTAATTCCTTCTTATTCTAATCATCTCCATTGATTGTATCCTCAAGCTAGCTCCTGGACAATCTTTCGATCCTCAATCCATAGGATTCCTGCAATCGAGCCACAATCTAGTATCATTAACATAAATTACCTTGGTCAGAACCGTACTTCGAACAATTTGTTGAAACCTCAATAATTGGATCAGCCACCATTGTTGGCAACTGTCTATACTAGATTGATATTGGATTCCTGTTGTGCTGTTGTTTAAGGTTGACAACATACTGAGATCAATTGATGAAACTAATAATATCTTCCTTTAAAACCACACTCATGTTAGATCTGAAAGAGAACTGGAACTAGAGTTTTGGTATCTGCACCTGGTTATTTACAAGTTAAATAAATACAAAAGGAAAACTAAGATTTCTGGAAGGAAGTATTCAGTATGAAAAGTGGTTCCAATGCAGCAAGCAGCTCATTTGATTTAGCCTTTTACAGGAAGCATGTGTGATGACAATAATGGGAAATTGGGAACTATATCATGCCATTTACAACTTTAAGTGTAACAAATACAAATGGTGAAAAAAATTTATACTAGAAATCAAATTGGATGAGATTATACAATTACAATCTATGTAATCGCCTCCGTGCATTCTCCACATTCGATGGCAGCACATAAAGCCTTCCAGATAGGCGCTAACATTTTCACAGGTGGACGCAATTCCTGGAAATTATATTTGAATACAGAAAATTGTGTAAGCAAGAGAAAATAAACTGAGTAATATTCTCTACTAAGTCCTTTGTGTTGATTAAAAGTCCTTCCCTTTGTTTGCTCCATCTTAAAAATCTAACCAAAAAGCAAACAAGTTTAGAAACTAGTTTTCGTAGGCAACCATTCTTCTACTAAAAATATACAAGTATTAAGATTGCTCGGGATTTGCTACAGAAATATAGCAGGGTTATAAATTTCACCTTGAAAACTAGCATAAGTTCTTCCTCTCCTCGAATAATCAAAGATAGACTCCAATAACAGGTGACTGGTGTGACACATTCTGTCAGCACTGGTTTCAAAATCCTGCTAATTGGGACAAACTGGCGGACTGTTTTTCCACTGTAACAAAGGGCTGAATTAGAATTTTATTTCGATAAACACAAAACTGAAAACAACAGGCTGAATTAGAATTTTCTCATATTAGATACAAAAGTATAAAATAGTACCCTCATCGTTCCATGTACATATATTCGAAAGATTATAAGAAATTAATCATTTTTCACTTGTATCCCAAAAGAACATTATCTGTACATATAGGAAAATAACTTGAGAATTGCACACAGAGAAGGGTAGGCACAGAACAAAAGTAATATACTAAATACTTCTACATGTTTATGTGACATAGTTGCCCATCTCAGAAAAGTAGACTAAGAAACAAGTGGCTGTGTGAACAACAATCTTTAAGGAAGCAGAACCAAAACGATAGATCCAATGCCAGAATATATGACAAGTTATTTGATCTTAAAAGCATCTTTTAACAGCAATGAAAAGTAATTTTACAATTCATTTTAAGCAAATAGCTAAACATTCACCTCTATAACAGGAGCAGTAAGTACCTTCCATACTGAGTCTCAAGTTGAACTCCAAAAGCTGGCAGAATTAGAACAGACTCTGCCATAAGCAAACACAAGATACACAATGAAATATAAGTTGATGAATACATCCCAGAACCAAATGATACCAGTGTGTTCTATTATTCCATCTTCTAAGGGAAGAAGTTAAAATCAATAAAGCATCCACAAAATATTTGAGCATTATCTTAAGAGACAGTCGCTAATTTGATAGTTCAGTGGAGTAGTACTTGAGAGCACGTAGTACATTAACTGCACTGTGATATGAATATTCCTGACAAAGTAAAAGGCAAGTTTTGTAGAAAAACTGTGAGACCAGCAATACGATACCGGAGGTGATATATTGGGAATTCAAGGCCAAACAAATCCACAAGAAGAGCACGGTAGAAATAAGGATTTCTAGATAGACGTGGGATCGTATAAGATAAAGACCAGAAACGATCACATTAATTACAGACCGCAAATGCACAAATAGATAATAAAATGTAAGAATATTGTTTGAGATAGTTTAGGCATGTCTTACGTCAACCTCTAAATGCACTTGTCCATAGGTGCAACACTATGTTGCTTGAAGGTGCTAAGAAGGACAAGGTATACCTAGAACTATGGGAGTGAAGTTGTCTTCAAATGACCTACAAGCTCTAGGACCAGTCCGAACTTAATAAAGAATAACATAATTTTGGTAATGGATCTATATAAGCAATAACAAGAAGTTAGGATTAAGGTTTAGTTGCTCCTTATTACACTAATATTATGTCCTTTCAGGGGTAAGGGTGATTCAGAAAACCTTTAGTTTCAAGAGAACCTGTAATCTGCCTTGGAAGAAAAATCTCTTTACCAGATTTAATGAAATTATCCCAAATAGAGCAGAATAAACAAATGATGCATAATACACAGACGTGCAACCAACGAACTTGTGACCGAGATATAGTTGATTGATAGATTGTACATGAACCACAAATGAATGTCCCATCATATTGGTTCCCAGGAAATTCCTCTTAGTATATAATTTCTGCGTTTGAGCAAACTTTTGATGCCAGAAACAAGCAAGAATTGCATGCACAATCGGTACAAATGCACTCACACGCACATATTCACTCAGCTCCTTTTGGTGGCTTTGGATATTAAGGTCCTGGAAACCTAGTAGATTGGAAATAAATAAATACATACAAATCCTATGTATACTGTTTTTATCATGAGGTAAAGGTCTATTGGAAAAAAATAAATACATACAAGTCCTCGTAGACTGTTTTCATATTGAGCTAAAGGTCTATTGTAAATAGTTCTACCTTTGAAGTAGAGGTCAGGTATGAGTATGAGTATCTCTACTCTCCACGGACCCCAGTTTGGTATGTTGTTGTTGTTGTAGTACATACAAATCCATGCACGCGCACACACACATATATAAGGATGAGGGAAAAGAATTATGATCCTTAGATCGTCAGACACTGATTATCAAACTTTAGCCAATCATTTGCAAAAAACTACAACATTATAACTATAAAAATACAGCAAATATCAGTATATGCATTTCTATGATGCCATACAACAATCAATTTTGTGCATTTCATATGTTGGGTTTAAACCTGATTAAAGGTTAAGCTATACCCACTACCATGTTAAAACTTTGTCAAAAACTTTTACCTTCTATCATAGATAATACTTTCAATTCCTATGGACAAGATAATTCTTAAGTGAAAGATATCATATCCAAGGTACTAACTGAAGTTACTGAGTGAGAGGACATAGAATATTTAATGAGTTTTGGTCTCAGATTTCGACCTTCTTGCACAATGTGCATCAATACAACGTGCAACGGCAGTGATTCCCAGCTTAAAGGACTTCATACCAACTCAACAGCTTACATTCCGATTTAGCTCAAGAAATAATGTATGTGATTAAAAATATAAGCTGTACATTTAGTAAATTTATAGAAGCTAACCTCCTTACCTTTCTTAACTGGCTTCTTTAGAAATAATCTCATAAGCAATACCATGATAACTAAGCTCCAAATATGAAGAGTATCTAGCTTCCCCTGCATTAAAAGGCCTTCATCAAATTAGACACAGTGTTCTTACCAAGTAATTCAGATAAACCAAGTTTTGAGCACAGTAACATCTTCATATGGTATTTAACAGACTTAAACCCCCAAAAGGATCAACCACCACAAACTACATACTATAGTCATTGCTAAAGCTACTCAGGATGGAAAAAGTGAGTATTATCCCACACTCTTCGTTTCTTTTTCCTTCTAATGACAGGAAAAAGAGGACTCCTAATTGCAATTAACAAGCCTGATAATAAATTCCTGAGAAGTGGCAAGAGAGGCAGTACAAATTGGGGGGAAAATGCAGTTTACAGAAGATACCCATAAAATAAATTGGTACCGCAAGTAATTACTAGTATATTATCGAAACCAGCAGTAGCTGAAGTAAGAGTTCCATTAGAGATATTCATTTCTAGGTTGAAACAAGTCTAATTTGAAACGAAATTGACGTTGGAAGGGTACAATTTACCTGCCGGAATAACAGAAATGTGGGATAGGCAAAAAGTAGAAGAGCAAATAGGCATAAATTGAAACCGTTTTCTCTACTCCTCCTAACGACAATATGGTGGGCGTCAATGGCTTCCGGTGGGCCTTTCCCCACTTCGTGTACGTATGTATATTTTCCTACTGCAATGCCCAATGCCTCCGCCATGACACTGTTACTCCACCAATTGAAGATTTGATCAGCTAGTCAACAACAAAACTCTTAACGGGTTGATCCCAACCCATCAAACAAAACACTTTTATGGTCTTTAACTCAATAATAAGAAAGAAAAATTACCATCCAATTATTTATTAAAAATGGATACAATTGAATTAATCCTTGCCTCACTTTTTTTTTTTTTATATAATTTCGAGTATGTGATACTATGTTGGTCGCGTGTGTGATGTTATGTTGGTATATTGATATCATAACAATATTATATAAAACTAAGCTTAATTCTCTATGATCCTCTGTCGACATATTAATATCCTTTAATGTCATACGGGATTTGGCTCTTTTTGAAGAAATAAATAAATAATAATTTTAGAGAAAATTATTAAAGTCACAACCTTATTTATTAAACTCTAAACTCTAGTATCTATATACTCTAATGTTATCAAGTAGTAATTGAGCAATCTTTTCCTTAAAGTACTCTTAGTTCCTTCTTGATGCCATCGACGAGAGAGAGAGAGAGAGAGTGTGTGTGTGTGTGTGTGTGTGTATTCTAATTGAGTAGTGTTTTCACTGAAGCACTATTTCTTCATTCTTAATACCACGTATATGTACTTTGATGGTGTCAAGCTGTAATGAGCAGTCTTTTCATGAAGCACTGTATGTTCCTCCTTGATGTCATCAGAGTTTATATACTCTAATGCTATCAGATAGAAATTAGTGACTCCGAATGTCAGGAGCTCACCCCACTCTCCAAAATCTACATCAACTCTGCATGAAGTCAATCAACAGTGAGGACTCACACTACGATTTGTAAGAGGTAAAAAGCATAGTATGAGTACCAAAAAATGGTACTCAGTAGGCATAAGTCGCCTAAGCTTCACAAATAAAGCAAGTATATAAATAACATATTGTAAGGCCCCGTGAGTTGAAAGTGGAAACCAAGGCCTAAAGAGTGAAAATTTTTGAAAAATAGGGGAGGTGCCCCACCAAGAGACCCTTCACAAACCATGGTGCACACCACCATCCGTGAAAGAGTCTCATGGTAGGACCCCATGGTGGCTTTAGTGGGGCTGCCTAGAAGGGTACTCACCACAACACCCTTTACGAGCCGTGGTGTGCATCACAAGCTGTGAAGGGGTCTCATGAAATGCACCCTTTTCAAGCCATTTTTTTCTCTTGCTCTTTGTACTCTCCACAATCTTTGATGCACTCCACGAGCCATAGTGGGTTATGTTGATAGGATCCATCCAGGTGAAAATTGAGGGTTTAAGTGGAGGTATTTGGATCATTTTTTCACTCTTAAAAGTATATTTTAGATAGCTTTTGAACAAAAATACCCTCTATTTACTATCCTAGCCATATCCTAAGTCTTCTATTCACTCTACAAATCTAAAATCACAAGTTCACTCTTCAAATTCACTCTCAAAGGTCTCCTCTCTACTCCAATTAAAGAATTCATTGACGACTAGCAAGTTCAAGCTACAGTCATCCTAATTCCTCTAAATTCCTTAAGGTATGTGGGTATTCATCCATGGGTGAAATTTCACCCATGGAGCCCAAGCTATTTTTCTTATTTGCATTAACGTCAAGTATGTACAATGATGGTTTTTCATAATGTTAGCTTTAAATATTTAAATTATGATATAGATTATGCTTATATACTTAAATATGCATAAATTGATATAAATTGCATGGATTGCATGATTTATATGAATTTTCTTAAGTATGCTATTGAAGTTTATGAAACTTATGATTGAGTTTCTTTAATTTTGATTCAAATGATCTTTAATTATATGATTATACATGAATATATCTTAACCTCATGATTTTGAGCTTATTGATTGTGAGCTCATGCTTCTCCTCTAATTTTCAACTCATGACTATGATTGTGTATGTATGAAGCGACCATAAGTTCATAAAGGGGATTTAGGATCTTTGAAGAAAACCTAATATCCCTAAGGGAGACTTAAGATCCTAAGAGGTGACTTAGATCCCTACCATATTTATGAATGGTGTAATGATTCGGAGCTCCACCTTCCACTTTACACTATATATGAAATGAGATACTCTTATGCATGAGATTATGATCAAGCTTATGATTATGTGACAAATATGAATTATAAACTATGAAAAGTATGATTTCAAATCTATATTATGTATTTCATAGGATGTTGATTTAGCACTTGGTGAGGCTTGAGGTAGAGACTTGACCAAAGGGGTCTTTATATAAAGTTTCTCATCTTATAACTACGGGCCACTGTAGGATTTATGATTTATCAATATGGTTTGCTAGTTGATCCATATAACTCATGAAATTCACCTAGTGGGGTAGAGTTCTACCTTGGCAAGTAGAATCCCCTTTTTAGGGGCAACACCGATATTCTGTGTTGTAGTTCACATAGTGTCATTGTCTATTATGGTGACTTGCCACATATGTACTTATTAAGTGTTATGCATCACTTTATTCATAGAATATTGGTATATTGATCCATTTCCTTATTCTTGTTCTATCTATTACATTGCTCGTGTATTGCATAGTTTTGTCTATATATTGTATTGCACGCCTATATTTTTAGTACATTCAAACATAATAACACATAATTTATGCCTACATTATTTCATCATGTAGGTACATGTGACTATCTTTCTCCCCATCCTCATACCTAGATTTGAATTGCTTTGTATTCTAATTTGGTGAATCCTCATGCTTCGGGGACAAAATCTACTATCTTCTAACTTTTGTTATTTTGAGTCTATATTTTATTTTTTTGGGATGGGGTAGGGACATGTCTTAGCCCTCGTCTGGTCTATTATTTTAGAGGCTCATTGGATATGATGTATGGATCCTATGTTATTTAGTATTCCTCATACTTTTATGCTTTAGCTTTATGTGTATGTCTTAGTTTCCACTTAATGTTTACTGCTCATTTCCTATGAATGCTTATGATATGCTAAGAAGGCTAATTTAACGTTTCCTTGGAGATCTTATTCGCCTTGCTGCACGTAGGGTCTAACTTAGATCGTGTCACATATAAACTGTAACACCTCTCACGCGACTCAAAAAATATCCTATAGTGTATTTCTTGAATATCTTAAAATTTGTGTGTTATTTTGCAAATCTGACTACATATTCTTGTTCAAGAGGCAAAACTGTGTGGAAGAATGGTTACCCACAATGTATAGGTTGCCCATGTCTAAAAATAATTTTTCAACGAAATTACGCAAAACAATAGAGTCTACAACACGAACTTGTCACGCCATAGGTCAAAATTTCCTAAAATGTCTCGTTTTAGCTGAGGGCAATCGGGTAATAACTCAACGCCCATATAGACGATATTCTATTATTATTTAGCCGTTTTAAGCTTAAAATCACACAAAACTCACTTAAAACCCTCTTTAGTCTTCACCAAATTCTTCATCCAACTTCGAGGCTCTCAAGAATCTTCTTAGGATTTCAAGAACACAAGTAAAGCCTCAAGGATTTTCCTCAAGTTTCCTTCAAAAGATTCCAAGGCTTAAAGTTATGTGGGTTTGATTCTTGGTCTTTTTTCAACCAAGAAGTCCTCTTCAAAAACCTAAATTTGAATTATAAATTTTTAATCTTTGATTTATGGGTAATTGCATATTAGTTGATATTTGTTTAGATTGTGATTATTCATGTATTCTTATGATTTTCTATGAATATTTATCAAGGTTTTACATGATTTGATTCAAGCATTCGAATTTGCATGATTTAATCTAATCTACAATTTCAAACTTGGAATTTTCTTATGGGTTAATATGATTTTGAGCATATATTGCTTAATTGATTATAAGCTTGCTTATGATTCAATTACATGATTTTAAGGTTATTTCACAAATACCAAAATTCAAATTAAGTTGATTTATGAATTACGGATCTTGACATTTATGGCATGAACTTGAGCATATAATTTTGAACAAGAACAAGAACTATAAGTTTTGATCAATATTGGGTTATTTCAAGACCCACTCAGAGTTATTTTGAATTTTTGCTATGGAGCTATTCTTAAGTATAAGTTAAATATGTTTTGACAAGCTAAGAGTTTCTGAATTAAGTTGAATTTTGATTATTTTGGTTATGCAATGTCCATTTTTGTGGAATTTTGACTTAGCACCGAATGAGTTAGGAGTAAGGCTCCATTCAAGGGGTCTTATATAAAGCTTCTAATCTCATAACTACGTGTCACCATAGGATATTTTGATTTTGCCTTTTTAGGCCTTTTGATTTCACCTTTTTAGGCGATCCATCTAGATTTTCATTTTCGGAGTTTACCTTGGCAAGTAGGCTCACTCTTTGGATGGTGTAGATATAACATGGGTATATCATATTATAGCTCATATGATTTTATCGGTTATGATTTTATTTTCACACCTATTTGCTTATGTGCTTCTTTTGCATTATTATGATATTATTTTACGTTTTATTTTGGAATTGATTATATTGTTAAAGCTTCAGAATTGGGCATATTGGGTATGTATTCTTTGTCATTATATTTACTTACTGCATTGCATGCCTGCATACTTAGTACATTTCAAAGTACTAACCACATTTTGCCTATATGTTTATAATCATGTAGGTACAAGTGATCTACCTTATCCTTCTCCTCATGACTAGATTGATCATGAAGACTTTGAGCTTTTAGTGAGTTCCCATCCACTGGGAATGGAGCTCTTATCTTTTAGCTTTACTTTTGATATTTTAGACATATTATGTATTTTCTTTTATGACTTTGTATTAAGGGGTCCACACTTGTATTTTTGGCTCTGTTTTACTGTCTTTTGTTTAGAGGTGTATTTGGTCTAATATTTCACTTTGATTATGTCTTGAACTATGAAGTAGAGATTCCACTTTTATCCATGATTTCCCCTTAGTCCCATGCCTCATTCCATATTGTCACTCGTATATTATTCATTATTTGCACCTATGAAGTGCATGTATGATCTAAGAGGCTTGTTTGGGGACCTTCGGTTTCTCATGCACCATGTCACACCTAGGCCCTAGGTTTAGACTGTGAAACAAACAAGGTAAGTACAACACAAGTAACTAGACAATATATAAACTCGTGATAGAATAAATAATGAAAGTTAAGAAACAAGATACACAAGGCAAATAAGATGAGACAAGTAGCGTACCGAAAAGAAACAGGTCTACCATATGCTAGCAAGAAAGACAAGATATAGAGTCTACTCAACAAGGTAAAAATGACAGAAAAATCACCAAGTACATATAGATGACCTCTCAAATTAGGGACTAATCCAATTCAACCTAACAAGGAGAGTATCACATTGAAACCAAGTGAGTCTCACTAGTCTAAAGCTAGAAGTATAGAACAAGTTGTTACAGTATAGTCAAACAATAACCAATTCGCATTCCACATTACCAGGGATGTCAAACAACAAACAATATACTGATGACAAGTGATATATGTTAATGCAAGATATACATATGAACCTCTCCAAATCACTTATCCACCGGTATGTATACCTATCCTAGCCCAGCTAATAAGGTAGGACTCATGTGACACCTTCATTTGGTACAATAGCACTCACAACAAAGGTTCCAAGGAGGAAATGGGTAACCCATATACACTGCCTAAGTCCAAATCAGGTCTTATTATTATCTACATCAATGATACTAGAAGAATAATGGCAATTATAATAATGCAAAATAGGCATCGATGCATCGGTTCATCAAATCATAAATTAAGGTCATTCGAATACCTTAATAGTTTCAAGTAAAAAGGAGCACATCCTAGACACCTCGAAAGTATTAAAACTCAAAAATCAAGTGATCTAGGTGCTACGACTCTCATAAAAATCAATTTTATATTAATAGTATGAAAACTTTTCTCTCTCTTCGTGCATGATAATAATAAGTCAATGCATGAATCGAGATCATACCATAAAACAAGTGTGAATATGCAACCAATGTAAATCATGTCATCACCAACATACAAACAAGACATACAAGACTAGAAGATCAAACCATTATCTTTAAATATAAAGCCTGAGAGAACAGACCTGTGTAATGACACGGATATTATACGACGTTATCGAAGCTCATTTTGGACAAATTTGGACCTAGTGTTATCTCAAGGGAGACTACATAGCTAATGTGAGGTCACACGAGTCGTATGGCCTCCAATGACACAACACTTGGCCTTAATTTTGAGTGTACAGCCTTAGTCTGGAAGTATCAATTTTTGGCATAAGTATTGGGGTACAGCTAGTCACACAAGCCGTGTGACTTGTCACTAGCTGTATAGCCAGTCGTATGGCACCCAAGGTGGGAAAATTTCTAAGTGTTGCTTCAGACTTGGTGCGAAAGATTGTATTTTGGCTAAGGTGGGTGCCACAACCCTTCATACAAATCGTGTGAAGGCACACGGCCGTATGGCCAACTGTGTGGCTCACTTTTGGCTCAAAAATATTCTAAGTATGCGGACCTTTGTGTAAAGTTGAATTTTAGCAAAGTGAGGGGGCACGGGCACTCCACATGAACCATGGAGTGCCATATGGGCCGTGTACCCTCAAGTATATGTCACGCCCCAGATCCCATTGAGGCGGACTGGCACCTGTTGTCGATAAGGTCCAGGAGAACCAACCTGTACCTATGCGCTTTCTATATACATTATAAGGAATTCCACCTTCAGTATGACTTTAAATTAGTAGATAGCACTAGCAAGCCAAAAGGAAAAGTATATGACTAGGCCGTTGGGGCCACGCTATCTAAAATACAAAATATGCCCACACTTTAATTTACATAGTTTACAAAGCCTCTAAATAATGACAAGTGTTTGATAATGGGTCGGGATAGGCCCCGCCTCAACTAACTATACAATACAAAAACATAAACTCTAGACATGCAAAGCCCCGAAGCAACCTGGAGCTTGGTGACCACTGCTAGATATCTTGTACTCCTACTGGGGAGATCTACTAGCACCTGTTCCTCAAGCATGAAATGCCTTGGGCACCGGTTCCTAATTCACTCAGTTGGCTGATGATGCCTACTGGGTGTCTTTTGGTGAGCACTGACAAGTCTTGCTTACTAGCAGTCTCCTTCAAGGCAGGAAATACTATATATAAAATAACAACTCAAAAGAAACTTTGTATTGATGTATGATAAGAGACCACCTTTGATTATACTGTGGGATCATGTACTTTACATTTTTTACATCACTTTACCATTACCGTAACATCTGTATAATCTATGCACAGCATATGCTATAAAAGACCTAGTTGATCAGAGGTAAACTATATCGGGTTCACCCTTATGCTAGGCTAGTATTCTAGCCCCCTCGGGCTGCCCCCCATGATAGG
>DF367506.1:27967-42225 GCA_000787875.1 Solanum virginianum | reverse complement strand
TCTGGACACCCCCTCGGGTGTTAGTCACGACCCGCAAATTGGGTCGTGACAATGAAACACAAACTTTTAAACATATCCATAAGATATTATATAATACAGACCTACCATAAAGAACAAAAATAGTAAAAACTAAAAGTGTAAAGTTCAAGAGTAAACTTACTTATAAAATCAGTGGAGACTTGTCACAATAATATTTAAGAATAAATAAATAGACAAATGAAAACAGAGAGAAAAGCTCACCATTTCAATGGATTCTTTGATCAGATCGGAGATGAGCTCGTCAAAATTCCACCGAAACACGGAGGATCGCGATGTGGGACGACCTTTGCACAAGCTTTGAGCTCGTTGACTGGCTCATTTGGTTGGGTTTTGGATTTCCAGCAGCAAGAAGCAGCAGCGAACAGAGAATCGTTTTGCTGGTGTTTTCGCAATGGTTCAGGGGTTGTTTGCAGTGGGTTGGGAGAGTAGGGGTCGTCGGGTTGCATGGAGCTTCATCGGCAGGGGGTCGTTTGATGCGGCGATGGTATGGCACGTCAAAGGTAAATTTGATTGATTTTCGATGGGGTTTTGGGTTGGTTTTGGACTGGTTTATTTTGGTGGCTATTTCTGCGGCGTTTTGGGGGGCATTTGTTTGTTGATTTTTGGGGCTGATTTTCAGTTGCGTTTTGGTGGTTTTCGAGCTGAAAATGGTGATGTCGGTTGTGTATTTTTGTGGACTGATTTGTTGGTGTTTTGGTGGTATTTTTCCACAGTGATTTTTTTGATTGCTGGTTTGGGTCTGCGTTTTATTGAGAAAAATGGGGTGTTTGGTTTTCTTGAAGAAAAAGAACAAGTGGGAAAGGGAACAAGAACATGTTGAAATAGAGAAAAGTGAAAGGAATTGGGGAGAGTGTACGCGTGAGAGGGGAGAGAAAAATAAAAAAATTGGGAAAGGAAAAGGTAAAAGAAAGGGGAGGTCAAAAAGAAAAAAAGGTAGGGGAAAAGAAAAACATGTGGGATCGAAAAATAATGCGGATTTTAAATTTTTTTAAAATACACGGTGAATTAAAATAGATCAATAACAAAGTTATGTACAAATTATATGAAAGAAAATTTAAATAAAAGAACAACAAAAATGTTAGAAATGTACAAATATTTGAATTAAATTGAATATAAAAAATACTTATTTAATTAAATGACACTCTAAAATGGACTATAGGCCGGACAAAATTGGATGTCAACAATTATGAATATTTTTATGTAATTCATTTGTCATTAATTTCTCATCTTCTTTCCGATCAAGTATCAGAGCAAAATAAAAGAGATTTAAAAAAATAGTTTGATTTTAAAGTATAAATAAGGTGAATACAATATTTTAAAAATCCTATTTGGTACTTTGCTCTCACTAAGGATGTCAATGAGACGATTCAATCAGTTATTTTTTAAAATTATATCATCCCAACTTTTTGAGTATTTTACAATGTATAACTAAGATTAAATTTTTTAAAACATCCCAATCATATCGGTTTCTCTTCGGTATCGATACAGTTCGATTAATTTTCGGCCTTTTTTATTTTTAAAGTATTGCTTCAAAATAAAATATTAGGAACATATTTTTCAAAAAATACTTTAATTCACCAAAAAGTCAAGAATGTAAAATCTTCTTGCCATATTATTTAATCTAAAACTTTAATATAGGAATATTTGCATAGATTTTGTCATATTTGTTTGATGAAATTTCTATTATAGTATCTTTTAATTTTAAACCTACTTAATTAAAGGTTAATTAAAGAGCAAAGACTCAAAATCATCCAATCACTAGAGGCCTAGTAACTAGGTTATATTTATATTTAAAAGGTTTTATAAAATATATTTATATATAAATTTAACATGTTAATATATAAAATATATTTATATACATATAAAGTTCTTCGGTTCAGTTCGAGAATATTTGGGGTTTTTTTTTATAAACTAAAAAGATCATCCCAGTTATTCGGGACGGTTATAGATTTACATAAAAGTCCGTGCTTTTATTGAGAAAATGATAAAAATTGATTCAGTATGGTTCGGCTTGGTAGGTTTTTCATATTCTTTTGACACCCCTAGCTCTCACTATAATCTTGGCCATGTTTTAGTTTTCCACTTTTATTAAAATTTATATTTTTTTCTCTAGATAAACGGTAATGTACAATAAAAATGGACAATGCGGAACAACACTGTGAACAATAGTAGACATTATTTTTAATTTAATAATTATCATATTCATCCGTCCCTCTTAGGTTTCATTTGTTTTCATAAATTGAATACACATTTGAATGACTAAGATGTTATCTCTAGATTTGAACTTTGAATGATTAAAATTATTTATTTTTCAATATTCAAATGTACATAATTTACATGTACATAACAAATATACAATTCAAACAAAAATTAATTAAATATTATAAAGTATTAATAAAATAATATTATATTTGATTTTCTAAAAATAAAACACTTGTATTTGTTAGTGATGGTGGAAATAGTTTGTAATGGTGATGGTAATGGTAATAGTTTTTGTTACTGGCTAATGATAGTGGTGATACTTTTGATGATGGAGGTTGTTTGTAATGTGATGATTATTATAATGGGAGCGATTGATAGTATTATTGGTGGTTGTACTAAAGAAGTTGGTCGATATTAGTAATTGATGATTGCTAAAAAAAAATATGTATTAATTAGTATTATGTTTGTGGTAGTTGACCCCGGTACTAATTATGATCATGGAGGTGATTGATAGTAAAGATTGACCACAATAGTGATAGTAATTGATACTATTGGTGGAACTAGAAGTGGCAGTGGCGAAGATAATGTTGATCGAAAAATGTTTTGTGATAGTTGGTAGTAGTGCTAATTGTGATGATGGAGTTTTTTAATCGTAGAAATTAATTATAGTTATGATAGTGGTGATGGAAATTGCGATGACTATAAAAATGGGATGGTGGTGGAAGTGGATATAATCATAATGATGGAGGAGGTAAGTGTGATAGTAGATGACAATAGTAGTTAGCAATAGTAGTGACTAAAAAAGGTGGTTTGTGGTAGACAACGATAATAATGATTGACAATGATGATGGTGGTGGTGATTGTGATGATAAAAGTGGTTAGTGATTGTGGCTAGAGTGATTATGAATATTATCATACAAAAATATTTGATAGGAATTTTGGGCCTACGTATAATGAATGCATTTATACATCCTATATGGTATTATAAGATACATAACTAATACTGGTAGTATTAATAACACATAGAACTTAATACCATGATATGTAAAGACAAAGTTTCCCTTAAATATAACCATTTTTTTTTCTTGATTTTAAGTTTTATATTTGTAATTTTGTGTAAATTTATTTAAATAAATTAACTTATAAATTTGATTTATTTGTGGGTTCATATCACATAAATATAAAAACATTTGTTGTCATGTTAAATTTTGTTAACTTTATTTATTTGTGAATTCATATTTATATAATATGAGAAAAAAATTCACATGTTAATTTTTTGATAATTAATTTAGTTGAGTGATTTTGTTGAAACAAAGGCCTAACTAAGTGATTCTATTGATACAAAACAAAGTTTAATGACTTCGCTTGATAAATTCTCAAAGTTGAGTGACCTTTTAAAATATTAACTTCATATTAAAACTATAACATGTAATTTTTATATGTAAACGTATATGGTTTATTCAATTTTATTATTATTTACCATCTTTTATTTTAATAATAGAAGGTCTATCTTTGTTAAATTGAAAATCGACGTTTTGTGAGTGATCAATTTATTAAGATGGTAATTATTTGTAACACCCTAATTTTTTTTAGTTAAGATTAAGACATCCTTCATATGATATAAGATTTTAATTGATAATTCTTAATTGGACATAAATATTAAAGTCAATTTCTTAGTGTGGGAATAGAATTTGAGATGATATGAGGTCGTAGTGAAGAAGGGTCAACTTCAAATGACCATATCTCCTAAAGTATAATGAGTTAGGTGCCATAATATATCAAATTGAAGATATTTGAATTAGCGTTCTAACACATCTGATTTCGCCTTAATCAGAGCTCAGAGTAGAAAGTTATGATCATTGTAGTGAAGGAGTATAGAGCTGTCTGAAGGTCTGCGCCCGGAGCGCATCGCGGACAAAATGCGGACCCTCACTAGATAAGCAATGATGTTTTTTTTCTTTTTTTTTTGAGGGTACTTTTATTCTAAAACCTTGGGGGGTCTATTTAAGGTCCAAACGCATAAAACATCAGTTTTTATAACCAATCTTTTTATTTCGAAGGTACTTTCATCCTAAAACCTTTGGGGGTCTATTTAAGGTCCCAAAACGCATAAAACGCCAGTTTTCATAATTTAAAATCCTCTCCTTCACTCCTAAACATAAATGCTCAAGAATCATCAAGAAAGTCATCAAGTTAGAATTAACTTTCAAGATTCATCCTTAAAGTGAGTTATTCTTCATAAATTTTAATCTATCCAATCCAAATTTCTTTATCTATTCATGAATTTCTAATAGAACCTTACACCAGAACCTAGGGTTTCAAGAAGACGAATTCAAGAATCCTAAAAAAGGATTTCTTGATTCTTCTTTTTCAAGAATGCAGGGTTTTGATACGCCTTGAAGAACTGATCACAGTCAGGAGATTAATCTCGAGGAAGAACAAGCTAAAATCAGGGTATAACCAAGAATGACAGCTAAAATTGAGAGGATTAAGAGAGAAGAAGAATTGTATTGCCAATTTCTGAATAGCTATAAATCTTTACACACATAAGTATTTATATCTAATCAGAGATTGATAACTAACTACCTAACTGACTCTTGGGCCCTACAACAATAGGTCTAACTTTTGAAAGTCCTTAACTGTTTGCCTTTTGTTGACCTGCTACACTTGTATCAATACCCCTCCGTGCAGAACATCCTTGTCCTCAAGGATGAAAATCAGGAAACCGAGTGCGCAACTCTGAAACAAATTCCCAGGTAGCTTGAGCAGCCTCAAGATCAGTCCATTTGATTAGGACCTGACCTAATGCTTTGTTGTCACGCTTGACCATCCTTCTATCCAGAACGTCCCCAGGTTCAAGACAAAAGGGACTAGATAAATGTAGAACAGGGGGATGATTAAAGCTCATGGGAACTGCATAACATTTCTTGAGCTGAGAAACATGGAAGGTGGGATGGATAAGAACATCCTTGGTTAACAACAGCCTGTAAGCAACCGCACCAATCTTGACCTCCACCATATAAGGTCCATAATACTTGGCTGCAAGCTTATTAAATGGTCTAGTAGCCACTGTAACTTGCCTATAAGGCTGCAGTTTCAAGTACACCCAATCGCCCACTGAAAATGATCTATCAGTTCTGTGTTTATCAGCAACGTACTTCATCCTTTAGTGAGCTCTAGTCATGTGAAACTTTAGCAGCTGAATAATAGATTCTCTAGCTTGTAGTGACCTGTCAACCATCTCCGAAGCAGTCTCACCAACCAAGTAAGGTAAATGGATAGGAGGTTTCTGCCCATACAACACCTCATAAGGGGTACACTTGATTGTGGAATGGTAAGTGGTATTGTACCACCACTCAGCCAAGGAAATATAGGTAGCCCACTCTTTGGGTTTGTCTGAATAAAAACACCTCAAATAAGTCTCCAGAGTTCTGTTGAGCACCTCTGATTGACCATCAGTTTGCGGATGATAAGTTGTGGATCTCTGCAATTGCACTCTTTGAAGTGTAAAAAGCTCTTGCCAAAAGGAACTTAAGAACACAGGGTCTCTATCACTTGTCATGGTTACTGGCATGCCATGAAGCTTAAAAACATGGTCCAAATAACATTGAGCTACTGATTGAGCAGTGTAAGGATAGTTCAAGCACAAGAAATGACCATACTTGCTCAGCTTGTCAACCACAACTAATATAACCCCCTTTCATTAGATGACCTTCAATGAAATCTAAGCAAACATTAATCCACCCCCCTTCAGGAATAGGAAGGGGTTGCAAATAGCCAGGATATGTAGCTGCATCATACTTGTTTCTTTGGCAAATGTCACATTGCTGTACAAAAGATCTAATATCTTGTAAAAAGGACTTCCAATAAAATAGTGACTGCAATCTCAAAGTAGTAGCATCCATCCCTAAATGGCCTCCTTGAGGGGAGTTATGCCATAGTTCCATGATCTTCCTTTTCAATTGTGGATCATTGCCCACCACCAACCTACCCTTCCATCTTAGTTGTTCATGATACCAAGTATAGTGCTTAAAAGGTTGAACCTGTAGTCTTGTAATAATTTCCTGCAACATAGGATCCTGTATCCAACTCTCTTTGATTTGATCATATAGAACATCATGTGGAGACAACATGGATATAGCCAAGAGTTCAGCATCAAGCATTCTAGATAAAGCATCAGCAGCCTTGTTCTCAGATCCTTTTTTATACGCAATAGAGAAATCAAAAGCCATGAGTTTTGAAATTCTTGCAACTTGAAAATCAGTGTGTATCTGTTGATCTAACAAATGTTTTAATACTTTCTGATCAGTTCTAACAACAAAGTGCCTTCCCAACAAGTAATGAGACCACTTTGTAACAGCAAATATAAGATCTAATAATTCCCTGTCATACATGGACATAGCGTGATGTTTTGGAGCGAGGGCCTTACTGATATAAGCAATGGGATGACCTTGTTGCATTAACACAGCACCAATTCCCTTTCCACTGGCATCAGTCTCAACCACAAAAAGCAGGGAATAATTAGACATGGCCAATACAGGTGCAGAAACTAAAGTATGTTTGAGTTCCTGAAATGCTGTAGTAGCTTGTTCAGATCAATTGAAACCTTCCTTTTTCAGCAGATCATGTAGTGGTCTACAAATAGTACCAAAATCTTGAATAAACCTCCTGTAGTAGCCGGCGAGACCCAAAAAACCCCTCAGTTGTTTGATTTTACTTGGAAGTGGCCATTGCTGCACTGCACCGATCTTTTTTGGATCAATTGAAACCCCTTCAACACTTATGTAATGACCCAAATATTCTACTTTATCTACCCCAAAAGCACACTTGGACATTTTTGCATACAACTAATACTGCTTCATTAATTCAAATACAGCCTTAAAATGTGCTACATGATCATTCCAGGTCTTACTATATATGAGTATATCATCAAAGAACACAAGAAATGATTTTCTCAGTAAAGGTTTAAAAACAACATTCATCAAGCTTTGAAAAGAAGAAGGAGCATTAGTTAAGCCAAAAGGCATTACTAAAAACTCATAGTGTCCTTCATGAGTCTTAAAAGCAGTTTTATAAGTATCATTCTTGTCCATTCTCAATTGATGATACCCTGCCCTTAAATCTATTTTGGAAAACAACACAGCACCCCCTAATTCATCAAGCAAGTCTTCAATAATAGAGATAGGGAACTTATCTTTGATAGTCATCTGATTCAAGCTTCTATAATCCACACAAAGCCTCCATGTTCCATCTTTTTTTCCTACTAATACCACAAGTGAAGCATAAGGGCTAGTACTATTTTGTATTACCCCCTGTTCCAACATTTCTTAGACAGGTTTCTCAATGATATCTTTCTTGAAAGCAGGATATCTGTAAGGCCTTTTACTGACTTTATTAGCAGATTCGATCAAGGGATGCTGTGGTCAGATGCACCTCTGTGTGGAGGTAGTGTGCCTGGTATTCCAAACAAACAAGAGTACTGCCTTACCAGAGAATCTAAAGCAGGAATCATACCAGTAGATGAAGTAGTCTGGATATTGTAACAACTATCATCTGTTATCGTACTATCTACCAGTGAAAACATAAACAATTGACCAACTTGTGCTTCCTGTTTAATCATCTCCTTTGCCTTAGCAGATTTGAGTTTATCACTAGCTCCTCTCAACACATGTTTCTTTCCCTTGTAAACAAATTCAATTGTTCTATTCTTGAAATCAAATAGTATCCTTTCCAATGTGCTTAACCACTGAACTCCCAACACAATATCCACATTCCCTAAGGGTAATAGCAGAAAATCTGAGGAGAAGGTGGTACCTTGTAGTAACCACTGCAAATTTTTACACACAGCAGCAGTCTATAACTTTCTACCATCTTCAATACTGATAAATTGCTCCTTTATAGGATCAGCCTGACACCCTAACCTCATGGCTATCGATTGATCAATGAAATTATGCATACTCCCAGTATCAATTAACACCTGTAAGGGTCTTTTCTCATGATACCCAGTGACTCTAATAGTTTGATAACCAGAGACGCCAGTAAAAGCATGAAGTGATATAGTCATACAATCTTCAGATTCCTTCTGTAATTCTTACTATATCGCCATCACTTATCTCTGCAGTATCTTCACCTTCCAATATCTCAACCATATACAGTTGCTTTTTACTTCTACAGTTATGTTCATGTATATAAGGTTCATCACAGAAAAAAACGAAGGCCTTTTGCCCTCTTCTCGTTCATCCCAGCAGCTGAAAGTCTCTTACCAGGGAATTTATTAGCAACATTTGGAGGTATCATCTGACTAGTCCCCTGATTACTCCCAACATTCTTCTTAACTACAGGGGTGTTAGTGGAAGGTTGAAAGGAAGGTTTAGGTAATAGGCCTGGCATCTTGAATCCCCACGACTAGGCTTGAGCTTCAAAAACCTCTTCCTGTAGTCTAGTGAGTTTATAGGCTTGATGAAGTGTTCTTGGATTGTGCATCCTAACGGCTTTCTTAAGTAAAGGTTTCAACCCCCCTAAGTAATAACTCGAGGTATTTTCATCAGACAAATTTACCCTACATAACAATCTATCAAATTCAGCTTGATAATCCTTCACACAACCAGTTTGTTGTAAATTCTTAATAGCTTCCATTGGATCTTCAAAGCTATCACCAAATCTATCATTAATGGCTAGTGCATACTCTGACCAAGAAGGATCTTTTGCAGCAGTTCTGGACCTCATATATGACCTATGCCAGGCTATAGCATCATACTCTAGATGAATTGAAGCTACCCTAACCATTTGATCAGGTGGAATCTCATCCATAGAAAAAAACTGATCCACTTTATACAACTAGGTTCGCAAATCATGACCAGAGAATCGAGGAAATTCAAGCTTAGAACAACGAGTAAGGAATTTACCACTAGAATTTTGAAATTCTCTGTTGTGTTGGGGTAACCTTGCCCTCTTGGCTCATCACCATCTACTGAAGATTCAACCCTTCCTTCATGCACATCTCTTCCCTTCTGATTCCAATTCCCCAACACTTGTTTGATCTCCATTAGTTCCTTGTCTGTACGCGCATTTCGATCATTCATGTTCAACATTTCGTCCATCAATTTCTGCAATTGATCTTGGATTTGTGACAATTTCCCTTCTACCTCTTTTGTTGATTTGTCCAAGTTTTTGTCATGCACAACCATGATTATTCAGCCAAGAATCATGAGCTCTGATACCAGTTGATACACTTTGAAGAACTAATCACAACTAGGAGATTAATCTCGAGGAAGAAGAAGTTAAAATCAGGGTATAATCGAGAATGATAGCTAAAATTGAGAGGATTAAGAGAGAAGAAGAATTGTATTGCCAATTTCTGAATAGCCGTAAATCTTTACACACATGAGTATTTATATCTAATCTACCTAACTAACTCTTAGGCACTACAACAGCAGTTTAGTTATAATTCTGTTACAACAATATAACTAACTTTTGAAAGTTCTAACTGTTTGCCTTTTGTTGACCTGCTACACTTGTATTAGGTTTTTCATCAAGACTCTATAAATTTTAAGTCAAGAATTCAAGAATCAAGGAGAAGTCTTTCAAATAATGTCTTTTCAAGTTCTTTCTCTATAAAGGAACTAACGAGATCGAGAATTTGCTCCAAGCAAGCTAGTATTCATTCAATTTCGATTGTGATATCAACTTTCCAGGTATGTAAGGCTAAACTAAAAGCATGAGATTGTTCTCCCCTGTGTCCTATAAATGGTCTTAGATGAAAGTAGAAAGTTCTTGAGTCGATACACATGATTTCTTAAAGTATTATCTTGATTTAATTCTTAACTAAGTTTCTATTGTGTTAATGAGATTCATGTATACAATCTTCTTGAAGTTGAATAATTATTTGGATGTACATTCATGTCTTCATTCACATGAACCCTAATTGAGGATTATGGTTGCTTTTATGCATTATTTTGAAAATCGAGATTTGATAGTCATACTGAGCATGCTAAATACTGATGATTTCTTTTAGCATATTTTTACTGAGTTTCATGAATAAAACTGTTGAGCATGAATAATGATTTGAGAGAAAGTTTTGGTGATATGCAGAGATTATTTGTAAAGCATGAGTTTTTCTAAAGGAAACACTTGGCATGTTAATGAGTTTTGATTGAATTGGGCATTGAGTCTAAATGATATTTTGAGTACATATTGATGACAATGTAAATATACTTTTTCACAATAATTTCATTAATAGATGATGGTGATAGATGATATGAGTCTTAAAGAAGATTGATTTGATAGATAATTGTGCATGTTTTAGTCTTGGAGCATTATTGAGCACCAAGTTGGATGAGGAGTGTCACCATAGAACTACGTTTGCCAATGTAGTATAGTCATGCAACACATTCTGGCGACTCTTGTCCCAAAAGTTGGACAATTCTCTTTGCATCCAAGAGAGAGAGATAGAGATATTATGTCCTTTACCGTGACAAGTTTAGGACGGGCGTGACAACGATGCCAATTCGTTGTGCCCCACCTAACTTACAGGTGGCGTGATAGGATAGATGTCGGTTAAGAGAAACTCTCAAGCAACATTGATTGAGCATGAGATTTCTAATGGAATCATTCTTTTTTTTTCAAATGTATAATCTAAAAAGCATGATTTACTTTAAACTTGCATGTTTTACTGAGTTGAGCCTTTTGAGTTGAGTTGATTTATTTCCATACTGTTCTACCTGTTTCGATTTCATTCAGCTATTTTACATACTAGCACATTTCACATACTGACGTCCCCCTCTAGGACTGCATCGTTTCATGATGTAGATATACGGGATCGAGATCATCAACAGGCTCATCGTTGAAGATATTTGGACGTTCAGCGGATTGGTGAGTCTCCCTTACTTCGGAAGAATCCATTATGTTATTTCATCTTGCCTTAGAGTTAGACACTTATTAGCTTTATTTTGATTGAGGTAGTCATGGGTCTGTCATTGACACCACCTAATAGTGATAGAGGCTTCATAGACTAGAGTCGAATATTGATGTAAGATTGTAAGCTAGTTCTTCCTACTAACCTCTTATTATAATATTATTTTGAGACTAGATGATGTCGTGCCCATTTATTTTCATATATCTTCCCTGATTAGTAGAATGTATGAATAAATGAACTTTATGAGATCAAGTGGTTCGCTTGGGGACTAGCAATAGTCTCTGAGTGCTGGTTACGTCTAGGGTATCCTTCCGGAGCGTGACATTATTTACCCTCAAATAATTCAAGTGAGAAAATAATAAACACGACAACAAAGTTGCTCTTCTCCTAGTTAGTTAAAAGGCCACAAAAGATAATATTGTTCTATAATTATCTAATCTAATTACATGAAACATAAAGTTCAATAATAAATCAAGGGTATAATTGAAAAGAAGCTTTTTATAGAGTTTTAAATTAAAAACAAGATTAGGTGACAATCAATAAAATGATATTTGAATCTTGATAAAAAAATAATACTTATATTAATAATCTTCTGCATTATTTATTTTTGTACCTAATGACTCTTTTATGATATTAAGACTTTATTCTAAATCTTAATGATTTAGACATATTAAGATCCATAAATGTTTAAATTATAATGAAAGCAAATGTATTTAATGGTCTAATGTCTGACCTATTCAGATCTAGACCTCCATGAGTATGAATAAATGAGATCTCAATTTTTGTTCTTAATAATTTTTTCTTTGACTTCACCCCAAAATTGTCTTATGTTATATTCTGTTGGATAACTTTAATTAAATATATATTATGTTACTACTATATAGAAAAGTTATTAAAAGGACCAAGGGCATTTAAGAAAATTAATCGTTTTATTGTTGTTCCCTTTCTTTTACTGTTTGCCATATCTAGTTTATGAGTTTTTGAGACGAGAGTTCCTAGGAAACAACCTCTCTACTTCTATGAGATAGTGGTAAGGTTTGCGTACATTCTACCCTCTCCAAACCCCACTTGTGAGATTCTACTGAGTATGTGTAGACTTTATAATACATGTACAGCGATAATTAGAAGTTATCATGGAATCCAGAACTATCTTCGGATCTCCTTTATTCGATACACTTCAGATCTCCTCCATTCACAAACACGACATGTCAATCTTTCAAGAATTTCTAAACATTTAAGGTCTCTTAATTCTTACTTAAATCGTATTAATGTTCGATTGTTTTTTTTTCTACTTCTAATTATCTTATGTTTCTCTATTTTACTTCTTTCTTATCTATTAGTCTTTTTTTTTTTAAAGTTGTTTGAGTTTTACTTAACATGAATGAAGTAAAATTACTTGCAGCTTTTATTTATGTTGACTTACATCAGTTAAAGTATTTTGTTATTTTTGGTTGTTATTATTGTGAATGGCTCAGAAAGATTCCAAATTAGGAAATCACAATTTAAGAAGCAAGCTTCAAAAATGATAGATTTAAAACTTTTCATCATTTTCTTTTTTGGATTCGATAAGTAAATTTCAATTGAATCTCATAAACCTAAATCAAATTTTCAGCTTCTATGTTCCAATATTAGAGTCTCAAATGCCTACCAAAACTTTTTTATTTAGTAGATGAATGAGGACAAGAAAAGTTAAAGAGATGTAATGACCCTCCTGGTCAATTCTGCTTTTCTGGATATTGTGCACCTGTTTGGTTTGAATATAAGTTATGATGGAATAAATTATGTTGGGATTAATAATGATGAGATAAGTTATGCTGAAGTTATTTCTTATTGAGTGTTTGATATGTTGAATAAATTTTAAGAGTATACCTTTCACTTTATTAGTTTTTAATGTATTTTTTTTGCTAACTTTAGTTATTCAATATTTTCGTTTTTAAAATAAATCTCTCATCTTATTTAGCTTAAATATTATTAGGTGTACATTTTCATAATAATATCGTATGCATTTAAAATTAAAAAAAAATTAAAAAAATTAATTTACAAATAGACATTGCATTTTTAAGTTTGTTAAAGTAAAAAAGGATTTATGAAAAATCAAAATATAAAAAACATAATAATTAGTCAATAAAAATTATACTATATAGTATATTTTTTTAATAGAAAAATATGAAGTATTATAAAAATGTGAAGTGAAGGTTTTGAATATTATTATATATTGTATTAAAAATAATGTAAATATATATACACAAAATAAGGTATAAAAAGTAATAAGGGTACATTTGTCATTTTATAAATTTATCCCATGACAATTTCTCATGGGATTATTATACCATCCCTTAGAAGGGATAACTTATCCCGGGACTATTTATTAGTCTCGGGATAAGTTATCCCTTCTAAGCCAACCAAATGGACATTTAAGGGGGGATAAAATTTTATCCCGGAATTATTTTTATTTATCCCTTACACCAAACGACCCCTTAGAACTTAACTATATCATCCCGAGTCATTTCTGACTCACTGACGCTAACAGGTCTATTGCTTGGTCGCTCATTTGAAAAATGTGCAGTTTTTCGTATTATAGGCTGAATTAAAGTTGAAAAATGAGTTTAGTTGTAAAGTTAGAGTTAACAGTCTCGAAATGGAATTTCAACCGTTCCATCGACTACAGAATGCCCAAATTAGCTAGAATCATATTCGATTAGAGTATCGAGGTTTCAGTGTTAGTTCATATCGAGTTTTGCATTTTCATACCAATCAAATTTAGAAAAATAAAGCAGAAAGAAGAAAAGCATATATATATAATATTGATAAACATGCTCTTTAACTTGATTTTCACTGATATTTATGTCTATCAATTTTGAATGTGCACAAATAGACGTACATTTAGATACTATTATAAAGTTGAATAATTGATGAAAAATGTTTTAGGTGATTTACAAGATCACTTTGAAAGAGAGGCTTTTTGACTTTTAGAGTGTAATTTCTTGTTAATAAGGAGCCAATTCTAATTATATTTTGCAAATTCTAAAAGAACATTATTTTGTTGCTGTATCATGACATCTTCCATTTACAATCCCCCACCCCCCCCCCCCCCCCCCCCCCC
>DF367507.1:719-19440 GCA_000787875.1 Solanum virginianum | reverse complement strand
AATGTTCAACAATGGCAACAACTATTTTATATAGTTGCCATTGTTGAATAAGCAGTCAACAATGGCTGGATATCTTCATTTGCTGCAAGCTTAGGATGCACTCATTGCACCTTATCATTAGACAATTTATTAATAAAATAGTAGAAGTTAAAGAGTATAAAAATGAAGTTGATAAATTGCTCATTCATGCCTTACCGGAGTTATGGAAGAACAGAAGCTCAACAACGTATAGGGGAAAAAGTCCTCTACTGCAAGTATAATTTTTCAAGTTGGCAAGAATATCTGCTATCTCCTTCACACAGCTTATCCCTACATTAAATGGTCTCACATCTGAAAGAGTCTGATCCTTTGGGTGGAGGGCTATCTAAAGGTTTCTAAAGTGTACTAGAACAAACCTCCTAACAACATTTATAAGTTGAACGCTGATGGAAAATTCAGGAAGAATAGGAGGGCATTTTGAGGGATTCTAAGGGTGATATGATATATGCCTTTCCTATACCTCTGCGAATGGGAACTAACAATCAGGCTCAGATTCAATCAGCCACCTTAGCCTGCATTGGTGTATTCAACATGACTACAGAAAAATGGGCTATTTCTTTTCAAGTCGTAGGTTTATTTTCTTTCTTCCTTTTGTAAAGGGAGAGTCTCCCTTATTTATACTTTTATATATCTATTGTAATGAGAGGAATCTCTCTTAGGTGCTAGTCTATGTTTGTTTCCTGGATAAGTTGACCAATCTTAGTAGGTTGGCCGACTTATGAACCACCATAGAATGGAGGTAAGATTAATATCCCCCTCTTTGTACTTTTATTTTTGATTGTTATTAATGATAAGGCGTGGAGGTGTTGCTCAGCCCCTAACCCTCCCAAGAGTACGTCATTAAAATAAATAAATAAATAAAGAGTAGAGACAGACGTATATAATAATGTTATTGCTGATGACAATGGTACAATCACTAGTTCCTATTATTGCTCATGCTTAGTGCCGGCAAAATGAACCCAAATTTTGGTAACCTGTCCAACCCGTCCATATTTTAGTAGTTTGATGAGTGACTTTTTTACATGGGTAAAATATGAGTTCAAACCCATATTCAATCCATAGAAATATGAGTAAACTATGATTTAATCAAATGAATTTAGCTTTTAACTTCTTCTCACTCAAAATTCATTATGTTTTCTAATTTTTTATGTTTTGTTGACTTAAATATTTTGAAAATATAAATTTAAATAAACTTATTTTCTTCAAATTTAAGAAAAATAATTCACCTCTAAAAAGTAAGAAAATATTTGCCAACACTCCTCTCCAATCACAAATTACAATTTTTTTCGTACTTCACCCAATACCACAAACCCTCTGCAAGCCCCCAAACCCCACCCTTCCACTCCTAAAGAAAATCAATTTTTTTTTAAAAATCTTTTTTCTTTATAAAAAATTCAAATTTTGTTATAAAAGTTGTAAATCCAGTTGAAAAACTTGCTACAATGAGAAAGCCCAACAGAATGAGTCACTATAAATTAAGATTATAACTTATAAGCATAAAATCAATATGAGAAAAGTTGAAAGTTGAATTTTTTAAAAAAATTAAATTTTAAATTTTTTTTTATCCCACTCCAACCCTTGACTCCCTCTCAGTTCGAGCGTCAAGATTGAATTTCGAGTCAAAAGTTGTAAATCGGATCCCGTTGAAGTTAGGTCCTATGACTAATTTGAAATCGGGATCAAATCCCAATTTAAAAGTCGAATCTCGCATCGGATGTCGAATTTAGTTTTATGATACAATACAATTAAATAAAATATTTTCAATATTTTTCATCCAAAAATAAAGTAAAATATTTTATCTATATTAAATTTTAAAATAGAGTACTATTTGCTCATTAAGATATGAGTAAACTAGTGTTTTACCCAATTTATTTCTTATCCAACCCATTTTTACCCACATAAAATATGGGTGAGTTGAATTATTATCCATTCTATATTAACCTATTTTCAACCCGTCCAAATTTGACCCAACCCCATCATTTGGTACCATTACTCATGCTTAATTTCAAACTCATAAACTTCCTCGACGGCCTAAAACTCCTCAAAAAAATAAAATAAAAAATAGCATAGCGTGGAATTATTTTGCTCGGATAGAAGGAATAACTATAGTGGCTGTTCCTTCGATGAATTCAAGTCTAATTTCAAAATAATTCAATTCTTATCCCAAAAGTTGTCAGTCTCACTATAATGTACAAGATTGCTTTACTAAAATATATTGCAGATAAATTTATATAGAAAGGAAAGGAAAAATTTGGGTAGCAAACTAGATTTGGATAAACATGTTTTAGTACTCATCTTCATCTCTTACTTTCCCAACAACCCTCCTAAGAAAAGCAGCAAGGGCACCAAGAACCAAGAAGAGCACCAGTGTATCGAAACCACCTCCGATGCCAACGGTAACGCCAGGCCCCGGTGCGAAGAATGAGAAAGGCGACCAGCCCCATCCACCATAGAATGGAATACCATAGCCATATCCATATCCACCAACTAGAGGAGGAGCAACTGGTGGATTGACATAGATATTGGTTCTGGAAAAACAATGTCATCATCCAAATTAGTCTATTTAAGGATGTATCAGCATATCAAATACATGTAAGTATTAGAACAGGCTAAACCAGACGGTGTTTAAATTGAAGTATCATAATTCAGTATAGAATTATGGCACTATAGTCGGTGCATATTCAACAAAATGACATCTCCACAGCAAGATTTTCACATCATTAGGCTACTGAACTCCTCCAGTCCCACTACCTGGCCTGTCCATTGCTTTTTTTTCAAAACGTAAAGAAGATAAGCTAGGATGACTGATCAAAATAAGCTTCGAGAAAGAAGGGGAGCAACAAACGCCATATTGGATAAAGAGAAATTTCCCTTTGAATGCATAAAATAACCAGATTGCACTTTAGAAACCAGAAAGCAGGATATGTGTTCCGTCAGTATATTTGGGTTAGTTAACTCCCTTGATTTTGGAGCCACACAAGGAATAGAAATAAATAAATACATGAAAGGATCAAGAGGCTGAACGGATACATCAATCTATTAGACACAACCACAATTCAGAAAGCTGTCCACATCCACTTACTGGCTTTCATACAAACTGATACAGAGATATTAACCGCAAGAAATTTCCATCCTACGGACCTAAGAGAAAAGAGGAAGGACACAACTAAGTATGGTTCGACTACTGCACTTTGCAGTTAAAGCTGTTCTACAATAACGAAAACAACACGAGGAACTTTTTCAATGACAAATCAGCTTCTGGAAAACTTCACAGCTTCTGGTACTATAATTATGATAACAGTAAGATGGGAAGAGAAAATAGATGCAACATGCTTCACTATGCAATGGAACAAATCTGGATTAGGGGCCATTCAACAGGCTTAAGGAGTCGAGACGGACTTGCGATTTCTCAAATCATTTATGCAGAAGACTCACTGCCTTTATGTAAAGCTGAGGAATAACAGATGCATTATCTTTAGACTTATTCTGTTACTTTTCGGGGAAGTCACTGGACTCCATATAAATATGCATGGGAGCCAGCTCTTTCCAGTAAATGAGGCTCACAATCTTAAACTGTAAGCAGGTATTCTTGGGTGCAGTATTGGAACACCATCTTCAACTTATTTAGGACTTCCTTTGGTGCATAAACATGTGCCAATTTATATATGGGATGGTACTTATGAAAAATATGAAAGAATATTGTCTAATCGGAAAAGGCGACATCACAGGTGCTACACTCATACTTGCATTGTGTTGTTATTGCTTATACCTGCTTCTGTTTCAACGATTATTGACAAGATTCGAAGACATTTCCAATAGCAAGGAATCAGAGACACGAAATCTTTTAAAACTGTTAATTGGGATAGAGTGATTAGAAGGGGAAAAAAATGCAGGCTTGGGATTAGGGATTTGAAAAGGTACTTTGTGGAGAATGTCATCGAAACCAAAGATTGGTAAGCAGCATAACAAAGTTGCCTTGCCCCACTATGCATTCTCTATATGGAAACATCAGGACTTTTTGGGATAAATATAGGTAAATCATATTTCAAACTGGGAGATGGAAGGAAGATTAGCTTTTGGCATGACTCTTGGTTAGGCCACACACCTCTCAAATGGGATTTTCCCATTCTTTTTTACTTTGGCTAACAACGAGAAAGCCTCTGTATCAGATTACTACTCAAGTTACGGCTAGCACATAATTTTCAGAAGAAACTGCAATGATTGAGAATTGGAAAGAACCTGCAGTTTGATTCAACAATTAGGAGCCCATCATACATGCTTATAGGTAAGAGAGATATCCTATGTTGGAAGGGAAAAATGGATGGCACATACATAGAATACACCGTTAAGTGACCTTGGAAACATATTTAGCATAGCAATACCCCCAATAAGTTTTGATGTTTCACTTGGCTAGTCGGCAACGCTGCTTAGAAATCATCTAAATGTTTTTGTCCGTCATTCAAACTTAATCCGGAAAGGGTCATTAATGAGCACTAGAACTTGGAAGGGAGAAACTAATCCCCAAATTTCCTGCTATAGCGCTACAACAATTGTTTAGTACTATGGTGGTGAAACTTTAGGATATAGCCAAATAAATACAATACAAGGTGTAACTGCTAGTTGTAAAGCACGACTTTGATAGCTGACTAATGTCGGTGAAACACATATGAGGAATAATCTGATGCACATATTTGTAATTCTGTAAAGATTGGAAATGGAGACTATCAGATTCCAACAATTTGCTTCCTTTTTTATGGTACTTTGTATCGAAAATAATGAGAAGGCACAAACTCATCTTTGCAGTTTTTATGCAGACCCATAAATACACGACACTATTTGGATCTTGAATGCCAAATGAAAAGTGATCATTTATTTTCTTGAAAGAGTGAACCGTTCTTTCAAAAAAATTACTCAAAGAGCCCATGACCTACACATATTCCAATAAGAAGCACTAAGATCAGTACACTTTAAGAGTAAGAAAGAGAGTTTGCTATGCTGAAATATTTCAGAAGCAGTGATTTTCTTCAGTATGAAACTATTTAAGCAACCCTAAAAAGTTTTATCGAAAAAGGAAAAGGATGCCTGAAAGAGCAAAATCTAAAGTAGGAAACAATACTATCAGCTTTCTACATTAATAACCATGGATCCAGATGTGAAAAACGACAGTCAACATGCATCGTTGCATGCGAAAAAGGACAGATTTAAGTAGGAATTCAGAATAAGTTCACACTCCATGAATTATGATATCAACAACTAGCCTAAGCAAACCAAAGCTAAAAGTTTCTATTTTATCAACAGCTAAGAGAAAATAACATTCAAAGTACACAACAATAACCATGTTTAATTCCTAGACATCTTTCTTTCTCAAAAAATTAACCATGTCTAATTCATTGACCATGAGATTTTGAACTGTAAGCTATATTCATGCACGCAGAGGCTGACCTACATTAGGGACATAGGGGTCACCAGCACCTGTAAACTTCAGCAAAGACCTTGTCGGGAAAACAACAAATAACACAAATATTCATAATCAAAATAATGGAGACAAAATAGCAACATAATGACACAAAGAATTTTACATGAAATCCTTGTGAATAAAAGAAAAACCATGAGCCAAGAGAAGTAACTCATATCACAATAGTAAGGAATTTTACACTGTTTAGTCACAAGTACAATACCCGGTGACCACTAAAACTCAAAAGGAACTATTTTAAATATTTTTCTCTCTGTGATGGTGTATATATAAGTGAACAGAAGCTCTCAATTTATAAGGAGAGAAAATCATGCCTAAGTCACTAATGACATAGGCAAATGTAACATTTTAAACATTGGCAATGTGAAGGAATCTTTTGGCCAATTGGCCATATCTACGAACCTAACTTTTTTTACCAAAACGAAAAACACATCTTCCTTACAATCATGGAGTGGACCCTACAAATCTCCCCCATCAATCCCATACACCTGAAGGAGGTATCTCCGACTTCTCAGATAGAGATCATACCAACAAGTTCTCTACACAAGTTGAACTTGTTTTTCGTATCCTATTGGCCAGCATATCCACGGGATTTTCACTTGTTTGAATCTTTTTGAAGAGAAATATTCTCCACTAGCTCATGAATTCAATGATATCTCATAGATATGTGGTTTTATTCTTGCATTATACATGGAGTTGTTGCCAAGTCTATTGCATTGTGACTGTCACAATCGACAACATACTGCATTTGTTGCAATCCAAAATTTTGAAGGGAACACTTATCATATCTTTACTAGTTTCAGTAGCCACGATATATTCTACTTTAGTTGTAGATAGTGCAATACACTTCTGCAACTTCGACTACCATAATATAGCTCTCCCTAAAAAAGTAAACAAGTATCTAACAGTTGATTTTCTATTATCAAGATAACTTGCCATATCAGTATATATGTAGCCCTTCAAGATTGGATTTGATCCTCCAAAATACAAGCATTCATCAGAACTTCCTCTCATGTACCTGAGTATCCACTTCACAACTTGCAAATGCTCTTTTCTTAGATTTTCAGGAAATCTTTTGACAATGCCAATTACATAAGCAATATCAAGTCTAGTGCATATCATTGCATAACAACTTTCGACTACGGAGGAATATGCAACTATGTCATGCTTTATTTCTCCTCTCTTATTGTAGAATACATCTTCTTGCTTAACTTCATATGACTGGTAAGAGAAGTGTACTAACAAGCTTAGCATTCTTCATGTTGAAGTGCTCCATTACAAGTTTAATGTACTTCTCTTGTGACAAACAGAGCTTTCTTTCAACTCTGAAACGAGTAATCCTCATGCCCAAAATTTGTTTAGCATGGCCCAAGTCTTTTATAGTATAAGAGTTACATAATTGTGTCTTCAGTTCGTCAATCCTGGAAGTATTCCTGTCCACAATCAAAACATCATCCATATACATCAAGAGTATGATAAAATCTTTGTACAAACACAGAATGATCTGAGGAAGTCGTTTTTGTAGCCTTGCCCTCTATAACAGATTCAAGCTCTTTGTACCATTGTCTAGGAGCTTGTTTCAGGTCATAGAGACTCTTTTTAAGTTTGCATACATAAGTTTCTTTACCTTTTACTTTGAAGCCCTCGGATTGTTCCATATAATTTCTTATTCTAGGTCACTAAGAAGAAGGTCGTCTCAACATCCATCTGTTCAATCTCTAAATCAAGACTAGCAGCCAACATAGAATGTACCATGGAGGACAATTTCACAATAAGAGAAAATATTTTATCAAAGTCAATACCCTTCCTTTGACCAAATCCCTTAACAACCAATCTAGCTTTGTACTTAGGCCTATAAATTGTGTTCTTCAACTTTGAACACCCACTTGTTCTACAAATTCTCATGCCCTTAGGCAGTTTCACTAACTCGATCGTAAGTATGGCTTTCATGCAGAGATTTTATCTCATCTTGCATTACTTCAACCTATTGATTCTTATGCTCGTTTTTCATGATATCCTCATAACATTCAAGTTCTCCCCACCAGTGAGTGACACATACTCAATATGTGAATAACGAGAAGAAAGAACATGTTGTCTAGCAGACCTCCTAAGTGAAATATTTGACTCGTCCACAATTTCATGCATCATCATTGCCATTATCAACACCAACATGTTGATTTGGAACATGATTCTACGCATTACCATGATCATCAAATCCACCAAAATCATGCACACCTGCATGAGGAATTTGATCAAGATGAACTACAACGTCAGAATTTGAAAAATCTAGTTTCTAAGCTTTGTTAATATCTTCAATGTTTGATTCTCTATGAAGAGGATATCACAACTTCTTCTAAACTGGATCACATAACCTGTAGTCACATTCGTCAATGCCATAGCCAATGAAGATCCCCTGCCTTGGCATCTAGCTTTGACCTCTCATCTTTAGGCACATGTACAAATGTTTTGCAGCCAACTACTCTCAAATGGTCATAGGAAACATCCTCGCCATACCAACCTCTATTTGAAACATCACTTTGCTAAGAAACAACAACAAATAGGTTAGTGAAATGTGCAACACTACCCATGTTGCCCGAGCAGTAGGCATGTATGCATGACTGATGCGTGCAGGGCCCAATTGATGCCGGCAGGTGCTTGTCGACATTGCATGTCGCCCAAGCATTGGGCATGTTTGCATGGCCGATGTGCACAGTGCACTGCCTATGACGCCTACGCATGTCCGAGTGGCCAATACGCGCAAGGCACGATGCATGTCGCCCAAGCGCTAGGCATGTCCCCCCAGGGCATTGCCCATGACGCCTGGGCGCTGCCAGCATCGCACGTCGCCCGGGCACTAGGCATGTCCCCGGCCGATGCACGTCGTACACTGCCAATGTCGCCTAGTAAGGCTTCACTCCAAAAAGAGTTTGACAACTTTGCTTCAAAAACCAAACATCTAACTCTTTTATCAAAGTCTTGTTCATCCTCTTTACCAAACTATTAAGCTAAGGAGTCTTTTGGTATCTGATGCCCCATTGCTTTCAATACTCATCAAATGGTCCACAGTATTCACCACTAATTTTTTGAGAATACAATTTTTTCCTTGTTTCCCTCACTACTAAAGCCTAAAAACGCTTAAAGACACCTTATACTTGGTTTGTAGTGTCCAAGACAAACTTAAAGCTTACTTGAGCAATTATCAATAAGGGTAATACAAGTGCAACACCCAAAGTCCTTGTTTTATTGGACCACATAAATCTAAATACACCAACTCTATTTCTCTTGAAGGAAGACGATGGCAGAAACTCTATTTTGTTTTCCAGTTAAACAATGCTCTGCACTTTGAAAATTTGACAATAATTTCCTTTTGGTCAGAACATTAAGTCTTTTCTTACTAATGTGGCTAAGCCTCTTATGCCATAACGTTGAAGAGTTATCGCTACCAACTGTATTCACCATATATGTACAAATAGAGGTTCTAGTCCAATACATACCATGACGATTGTTGTCACGAGCCACAATCAAGGAACTTTTAATGAGTTTCCACTTTCCACCAACATTGGTACTAACATATCCCTCAACATCCAAAACACCAACAAAAAGCAAGTGCAAAAAAAACATTACGTGCATGTTTCATGTTGTTTAAAACTAGTTTCGTTCAACCACCAGCTTCCAAACAAATTATACCAATACTAGTAATCCTATATACGGTCTCATTATCGATACTCAAAGTTCCAAAGTAACTTGGAGTATAGGATGAAAAAGTATCCTTCCTTGATTGCACATGATATGTAGCACCAATGTCCACAGTCTAGCTCGACTCATCACAACCGATACTTATAAGATGATTTGTATTAAGGAGAGTATCAAAATCTTCTGTGGTGACATTGACTAATACTACAAAATTAACATGTTCCCTGATTACCAAGTTCAAAATTCTTATCATATATTGTATGTCTAAGATGATCAAATTACTCTCAATTGCAATCATAGGATTCAATAATAACTATTCATCATTTCATTTTCAAATGCGCTATATATTTGCAGCTTATAAACTTTTCTAACTAACATAACTTTGATTAAATTTCAACAGTTAGTCAAATCAATCATTGACGAACAAAGTAGGACCTCCATTATATTCAATCGTGTAACAGCCTTGGATTCTTAGAGGACATACATTTATTTACTTAATTATATCTTCAACATTAACAAATAAACAAAATTGTTATGTTCAAAAAAGAGTGGAATTTACCTTGAATTATTGATCCTTGGCGAGGAAGAGCGAGGAGCTGATGATCGAAAAGCCTGACCACCAATTCGCCCACCAGACTTAGCAGCTGTTGCTGGATCTACTGAACCCAGTGTCAAAACCCCAGCTGCCACTGCAACTAACGCTAACTTTTCCAATTTATTTTCACTTTTCCTGAAAATAAAGGAAAAAAAAAACCACTAATTCCATCAAGAACCCAGAAGAATGGAACTTTTTCACCATTATCGTTAAATTTTACCTCAAAGAATGTTCTGGTTCATCTGGGCTGTGTTTGCACAAGATTTTAGTTCTATTTTTTCTGGGTTTGTAGGTTGAAGACAGAGGACTAATCAAGAAACTTTGCTGTAGAAAAGCCACAGACATTTTTTTTCTTCTGCAATTGAAGTGGAAACTCGAAATGAAGTTTTTTGCACTTTGTGATGATATTTGCCCATCAGTTAATGACTGTCAACTGTCCACGTGGGGATGTTACAACATTCAAGAATATCACGACATAATATGTGACTGGAATAAATTAACGTAACAAACGACTCTACAATATTGATCTAAAGGTTTTTAATTATTGACACACTCAAAATTATTTAATTTAATTTGCTCAATTTTTATTAAATTTTAATAATTTTATTTATTTAATTATATGTTTTAGTACTAACTTTTTTTTTTATTATAGCATTATATAACATACCAAATAATGTTATAAATTTATTGAATTAGTAAAGTATTTATTTAGTTTATTGATGAATCACTTACATTCATGAGTACATATTCCTAAGATTCTATGAAATCATTTTTTAAAGTTCGGATGCACCTTAATGAAAAATCATTGATGATTAGACTGTAGATTCAAGTTCTATTCCAAGACGGTAAGACATCAATTTGAGTTTTGATGCACCGTGATGATAAGATATTGTGCTTGAGTCCCATATAATTATGGCATAACGCGTCTCATATGGAGAAGACATTGAGCTTGAGTCTCAGTGCGCTATAGTGGTGAAATAATGATCTCTAAAGCAAAAGTAATGTATTTTTTTTATATATAAAGTCATCAATTTGGGCTTGGTTGTTGTAAATGCATGTGATATCACTATAGTTGTCATGCTTTTTCTCTCATTCTCGAGGATTGGGTAATTGGCTTGCCTGTAGGCGGGATCTAGCAGACGACATCATAACCGGGATCGGGTCATGACACAAGGGTAGTTGGGATAATCATCTCCCACTAATTGAGTTCGCTTACAGTAATAGTTATCTCTCCAGTATTGGGTTGGCTCCATTTGAGGTCTTCTATGGAAGGCGATGTAGATCTCTAGTGGGATGGTTTGAAGCGGAGGAGATGTCTTTAATACGTTCGAATTTGGTTTTAGAAGCTTTGGAGAAGGTAAGGTTGATAAGGGAAAGATTGAAGATCGTACAAAGTCGGCAAAAGTCTTATTTCAATATTAGGAGGAGAGATTTTGGGTTCAAGATTGATGATTGGGTGTATTTAAAGGTCTTACCCATGAAGGGCATGGTTCGATTTGGCAAATAGTGAAAGTTGAGCCCCAGGTATGTGGGTCCTTATAGAATTTTGAGACAGGTTGACAAGGTTGCTTATGACTTAGAGTTGCCTATGGAGATGAGTATGGTCCATCCGTTTTTTCATGTGTCTATGTTGAGGAAGGTGCAGGTGATAAGTTCCATTATGCCTTTGGAGGATGTAATATTGAAGAAAACTTGACCTATGAAGAAATCTCGGTTGAAATATTAGATAAGCAAGTCAAGAGATTGAGTAACAAAGATGTTGCATCCATAAAGGTCGATCCTTTGGAGGAATCAATTAGTTGAAAGTGCCACTTGGGAAGTGGAAGCAAATATGAAGAATCTATCATGCCCCAGGAAGGTACCCTTAGAGTGACCGATACTCAGAAACTATTGCTAGTCACCAAGCGAACCATTTGGCCCCATCGTCACCTCATACTCAATAGTGGAAGAAAATAATCAAAGAAAAGACTATAAGGTAAATTAAATAACCAAGTCTCTACATAAAAAGGAATTTCCACTAAACAAAAGTTGGAAAAGAAACATTACTCAACATCCGCTACTTAATGTATATGAAGCCTCTGTACTCATCTAGAAGGTGTCAAGAAAAGTCCTGGACTACCTCAAAAGAAATGACTATGTCTACTCAATATAAGAAAGAAAAAAAGACTCATCTGGATAGCAATGAGGGCTCACCAAATCAGTTGAATGTGAATGGATCCTCAACGATGCACCTATTGATGATCCCTAATACCTATTTCTGCATCATAAAATGATGCAGTCCAAATGGATGTCAGTACATGGAATATAATGGTATGTTGTCATAACCCGGATCTAGGGTCTAGGAGTGACATGATGAATGGGAACCCGAGAGTCCCCAAACAAGCCTCGTAGCATTCATTCACACATCATCAGTTCGAAAACGCATATGAAATAGTAAACACATAGTTCTAAGGGACGGGAAAATAGGACTTACGCTAATGGGACATCATAAGGATAGAGATTAACATGGATTCACATAGCACATAAGAACTAAGGGGTGTGTAAGTGTGACTCACTCTATGAGGGCAATTTGGGACATAGGATCTTTCACATTTCCGCATCAAACGTACATGCATATCATAATTCTCATAATCAACTCATAATAGTCATATCGAATAGATAACCATAACCATAAGCTTTAAATACAACAAATAACACATATCTCTACAAGAGTCTACAAGATGTCTAACAATGACTCTAGTCATAAGATGATACGGGGGACAAGACATACCCCGGGCTCACTATCAAAGTAAGTAAAATAGATAATAGCACCATAGGTAAAAAAAATGGCGGGTTGTCCTTGGAAGATAGGACTCACCACAACAAACAAATCTTGATATCCAAGCGAGACATTATACGGTAGATGATTATACTCCTCGATCCCTACATGGTGATATCATGTAGGTGAAAGTATGCGTTAGTACATTTGAATGTACTAAGTATGCGGGATGCAATGCATATGACTTACCAAACCAGCAATCAATGTTAGATGGCAAGGGCACATAATATAGAAAGAAGTATGTATCCATAGAAGAGTAGTAAGTAATATGCCATGAAATCCATGATGCGTGAATGTAAAAGTACTTTGTATATATGGGATGAGACCATAACCGACATGAGACCAAGTGAGCTATGCTTTGGAACCTTGTTGTCTTCCCCACAAAGGATAAGAGGTGATCTACTTGCCAAAGGTAGATTCTTAACATTCTTTCCCCTTAGGGCATAAACATAATCCTATGCTAGGTACATAGTTCAAGGAAAGGAATATGGACCCTTGGGGATAGTCTATGCCGACATCCAATCCAGTGGTGCTAGGTCATCATCTCACTAGAATACATATATATACATGCTTTTAAAGAGACATAAGACTTCAAATTTTGTACATGCATTCTTAGGCATAAAGGTCAAATCACATTCTACATAATCATGCATAAAAGGCTAAAAATCCAAAACATTCTTTATGTAATACTTTCATGCATAGAGATAGCTCATTTGGAGCACCTTCTTGAGAGATGAGTGTGCACCCTTGGGGATAGTCCACTCCGACTCAATCCTCAATCGATACTCCCTTAAACGTAGTGGTGTAAACACCCATAAATATGAATCAAGCTTAAAAGGGACATGGATGTTCATAACTTCATAACTTCAATGTAAATCATCATAATAGGGCTTAAAGTAACTTAAAATCATAAATAAAGTACAACCCATACATCAATTGAATTTAATAAATCAAAATAATGAAAACTCACATTTAAAGTAAGCGTAATTTCATGAAAATTTGCTTGAAAAGATTTGGGTCTTCTTGATTGGAAGGAACCAAGGATCAAAACCCACATACCTTTACTAAATGAAGAAGTTCCAAAAGAAATTTGAAGAAGAATTGAGTTTCCCTTGATTCCTTAGTTGAAATCCACAAGAGTTCTTTGAGAGAGGCTTGAGAGAGAGTTTGATTGTAAAGATTAAGGGTTAGTCTTGAGTGAGGGTTTAGAATTAGTGTTGGAGAGGACCCTAGAGAATTTGAGAGTTTGATTCTTGAAACTGAGGGTTAGTCTTGAATTGGGGGGGGGGAGGGGGGTAGAATTAGCATCAAAGAGGTTTAGGAATGTAAAGGGGGATTTAAAGGTCTTAAAAAGCCTTGGGGATGGGTAAAAATATCAAAAACACTCTAATAAAATGCCCCTTTAAATTTCATACGGACCCTCTCACGGTTGGCTTCACGGGTCATCAAGCTCTCACGGTCCATGAAGGCTCCCGTCTAGCCCAGATAGATTTTACGAAAAAAGACATAATTTTTTCATCCGAACTCCAAATAAGGTAAAACCGGATGTGTTGGAAAGATAATTTAAAGTGCTTCAATTTGATAGTTGGTAGGCCACCCAGTTCATTTTGTGCTAAGAGATATGCCCATTTAAAGTTGATCCTTCGATCGATACTTGTGAAAAACTTAGCCAATAAAATTCCTTTGAACTTGGCTTGATGTAGGAGACCCGTGATGGCCTTAAACAACATAAATAAGCTTGAATTTGAGGATTGAAGGTGAGCTTAGCTTGAGCTTGAAGATCCCATATGAATTTTTTTTTACGAAATCTGCTTCATGGAAGGGCCACACGGCTCGTGAAAGTGGTCATGTGACCACACTTTGCTCCAAACGGAGGGGTTACAAGCCTAAGACCATCACACAACCCTCCACATGGTCCGTGAAGTGTCACACAGCCCATGTGGGGGCGAAGTGTTGTGTGCCTTAGCTTGCAACTCCTCACCAAGGCCAACACCTAATTTTTTTAGGCCAAGTGTCACCTCACTGGAGGCCACACGGTCCGTGTGACCTCACACGGACCGTGAGGTCTCCTTTGAAATGTCACTTTGGTCCAAAAATTCCCGAAATTAAAATTTACAAGCTCCAACAAAGTCGTATAATATTTGGGTTATTACATATGTAAAATGGCCAAAAAGGAAAGGACATAATCAAAGATACTCAAATCAAGTAACTCAACTTAGTAAAACATGCAAGTTTAAGAACATAGTCATGATTTGGAAATAAATTCAATAATATTCAACTCAACCAAATCAATTATGCAAAATTAGGGAATTTCTCTAACCAACAGTCATCCTACCACCCTCTTTGGTGGTGCAAAACGGACGCGATATGGTTGCTCGCCCGTCCATTACTTGTCAAGGTAAGGATGTCAACATCAACATTATGGATCTATGATCCCTATCCATCTTTTTGGGATAAGAGTTACCAGAGTTAACTACACAACTATTCTATGTTGGCGATGTAGTTATAGGGTATGAGTCACTCATACTCTACCCAACTTGATGCTAAATACCACTCCTAAAATATCTTTTTTAAAAGTCATTTAAACTCATCTCAACATCATCATTATCCATCCATCAATTAATAAATTTTGAAAATTTATTTACATCCTCATCAGATATTTACTCAAAACGTCATTTAAACTCAATGCTCAATTTCATCAAAACGCATAAAAACATCAAGTGCTTTCTTATAAAAATATGTTTCAAAAATCATGCACATATCATCAAAACTCTTACTCAAATCATTATTTATGCTCAAAATTCATATTCATGCAGACTAAGTGAAATATGTTCAAAAATCATCTGTGTTTAATATGCTCAATATGACCCTCAAATCTCAACTTGAAATAATACATAAAATTAAATATAGTGCTCAATTAGGGTTCATATGAATGAATACATGAACCCGCATCCAATCAAGTACCCAACTCATGAAGATCATTGACATGCTTTTATATACAAGAAACTCAATAGGACAATAGACAACTCAAAAATTTAATTTAAGAATTAGGGTAAAACTCTACTCGAATTTAATTACAAGAGATCTTATGAGTAGGCTTACATATCTGGAATAGAGATAGACAATCGAATTTGCAAAACATTGGCATCAATCCTCTTGAACCCTAGCCTCCTATTTTCTCCTTAGTCCTCGTTATTAAGATGAATTAGCATAAATGAATGAAAATTCAGGCTTAGAAATTGAAATAGGGTTGAAAATGACTTCAAAGTGATAGAATTTTAATCTAGGATGAGTGTGGAAAGGACTAAAATGCCCTTGCTTTTAAAATTGATCGTCAAGTACCGTGATGGGTAAAGTCCACAACGGGGACTTGCCGCACTTCAGGTCATTTTTTGACGAAAAACTTAAAATGCGTTCAGAAATTATTTTTCTATAAAATAACTCATAAATCGCATTTGTCAAATATGTTTTATGTGTAATTTTATGTAAATCACTTTTTGATTGATTTTCTAATTTCATAGAAAATAATGAAACCAAAATTAAGTGGAAATCTACAACAAGTCCGCAACGCAAACATGTCATACACTTTTCTGGATTTGCATTTTCGCCTCAAAAAATTATCTTTCGATTCGATTGGTCTAAAAATCAATCAAGACTATTTTTTGACATAATTTTTTGTGTTGATCGCATTCCCGACCTTGGGTTTCCCAAAAGAATTTTGGAAAGATGAGTTGCACAAGCCTTTCTCATCTAGGTTTATTTTGATAATTTTATGGGTTGTAACATTATCTCCCCCTTGGGATTATTTGTCCTCGAATTATGAGTACACTAGGAGATTTCTCAAGACGTGTATACTATCACGAACTCAATTACTCAGATACTCCAACTCAAGGGTATCCATCGACTCAAGGATAGAAATTTATGTCATTAAAGGACATCATTGTCTGAAGCTTATAACTCTCGTCAAAGCCTAAGTCTCACTGCACACTCTTACCATGTCAAGCCTAACTCAAGGTCACCATGTGCTACTCTTAAGTTACTCATACTCCTACAATCTATCCCGTAACATTCTTGTTCTATACCTTAGAAATTCTTACCATCAGACACGAATGGAACATCGGAACTCAAATAACTTGAAAATCATTTAAACGCCTCGACAATTAGTTATTCGAACTCAAGTAGGAAGTCATCAACTCTAATCGAGAATGGAACCATCAAGATGCATAAGAATTCAAGGGTAACTCTCAATCTTAGCACCTCATCTCAACTACGCTCCCCTTCATGGCACTACACTCCGTCAATTAAAGCTTATAGCTCCTATTCAAATCTCCACTTAACTATATCCTCTTATTCCATTCAAGCTTAACTCTAAGCCCCAAAGTGCTATTTCTAGGATGATCATATTCATACAAAGCTAATCCTCAAAACTCAAGATCTATACCTCCACAAGGGTTTTCATTTAGAGAATACTGTTCTTTCTCACTACTCTAATACATTTACTTGAAACACTCATTCGAAATTCATCGATAGTCTTTTCCAATTAATTATATGATGACATCTACACATTCAAGCCTATCATTCTAATCACTTCATTTATATCTAAGAATTATCAAGCCTACTTAGCACTTCTACCTCTATCATTTAATAAACTCTCACTCAAAGACACACCAACATGCTTCTGGCTAGATACACTCTAACCTACTCTTACCTATCTATTGCACATCATAAGGTCTCATCTCTGTCTTCCTCCATATCCATAAACTTAATTTTATGAAAGGAGGACATTATAATTATCACATCAAAGAGCATCCGCCCCACTTATCAGCAATAACTTATCTACTATCATCAATATTGCTATCAAGACTAGTAAGAAGGATCATTGGAAGGGCTTAGAGCAAATGATCATAAGCACGATACATTCGAGAAATTTGATCTAAGATCATTCATAATGTGATACAATCTCATTAGCGTTTTAGGACGTATCATGAGTTTATGGAATCAAACATGCTGTGAAACTCAAGTCATATCTCGTATGAAGTAGGGTTGGGAACTCTGAGATTCATGAGATAAAAGTACAATTGTCACTTCTCATCCCCAAAACTCAACATGAACATGAATCAACATCAGGTGCATAGGTCTTGGCATAGGCATGCCACTCATACATAAGACAGATATAAAACATTAACTTAATCAAGCTATAAGAAATATAAGAGATAGAAAAGCATCAATGTCTCATCCTGATCAACTCATCATTATCAAAAGCTCAAGACTCACTTTATTTCATTACTCCTCAGCTCCCCCTAAGCTCAAAGGTACATTCCCTAAGTGTGCGAACCAATTCTCTTTACTAAGCTACAAGTACAGCTCTCCACATAATTGGGGCATTATTATCCATAAGAACATCTTAAACTCTCCTATTATATTATACTCAAAGGTATAAATCAGTATTAGAACTTTATTTTGAGATACTACTCTTAGCTTTCTTCTAGCTCTATGGGCATCTTTCTATACTTACTACTCTTATTGGCATACATAATCATTTCTTACAACTCTTATAATCTAACCTCTTTATTTGGTCTGCTAACATTCAACTTCTAAGCTCCAATATATTTGACTAAGGGAATCTTATATTACTAGGTAAAATTCATCGTCATTTGTATATAAATTCCTATCGACCTAATTATTAAGGGTGACAAAGAATGCTTATATTCGCTTATTCTAGATCGACAACCCAAATATAATATATAGGTTCTCATAGCAAATCATAACTTAGAGCTTCACACAATTTTACACTATCGCGAAGCACATCTTGTCACGACCCAACCTAGGGGCCATGACTGATACCCGATAGGGTCACCCAGACAACATAATCAAATCAAAATCTAACATGAATTACTATTCATTTTGAGAAAATTTTGGCAGAGTTTCCTTTGTATTATGCACTAGCCACCTGAAACAGAAGAGTACAGCGAACCAACAGACAGAATACAAACATGAATACATGAATATGTGGGTCGACAAGGTCACTGCTGCGGTCCTGCTGCCTAATAATCATAACATGAGTACAGAGTGTTCAACAGGTGGCTTATTCTTACCATCAGTC
>DF367508.1:75419-94856 GCA_000787875.1 Solanum virginianum | reverse complement strand
TTTTGGATACTTTGACCAAATTCAAAAAAGAAATTTTGGACAAATTCAATGATTTTTGTAATCAAAACAAAAACTAAAGTGGAATTGAAGAAAATGGAATATTTTTTTTAACTTGGTAACATTGGAATATCTTGTATATAATAAATTTCTAGTGCCACTTCTTTTCCTTTTATCTCCTTCTAGGATTCTCCTCTTGATCAATATTTTCTCCTAAGATTTTCCACATAATCTCATAATTTAAATTTTATAACTCTATTTATTTTTTTATGACAAGGAGAACTCGTAGCCGCTACCCTTTGGGTGCGCACAGGGTAAACCCCCGGTCTTATGCAATAGCTCGCAAACCACATAGGAGAGGTAACCTGCACTAGGCAAGTCCGGTGCGACGAGCTCGACCCAGAAGGCAAATCCTTTGATTTCACTGGAGTTTTATAACTCTATTTTTAGATGTTTGAATTATTTTTAGTTGAATCCCCCCTACCCGTATCAATAAATGGATCCATATCCCCGAATTGTAAACTTTAGATCATAGAGAATCCGAGCTATAGATCCGCACCCGTATCGGGTACCCGCACCCGAGTCCAAGCAACTTAGGTCTTATTCTGCATCTCCAATTTTTAAATGATTTCCCTTTAATATCAAAGGCCTCTTTAAACCTTCAACCAAACTAAAGCGGCTCTACTAAGTATCATCTTACACATGTACAGTCTCGCACTCTCAACCCATTCAAACCATATTTCAGAAGATAAATATGATTTTGTCAAGTCACAAGATCCCACCCCCCACCCCCGAGTCGTAAGTAGATTTTGTCAACCATCCAAAGAAAGAATTGGATTTTGAAGGAGTAGGAATGTTTGAGCTCTATGAAAAGAGTTCGCTAGAGAGAGGACAGCTTAGGGCCAAAAAGGTCCTTGAGCTTTTACCCAGGGAATTGTGCATGGGAGCTTTTCTTTCACTTGTGAGCTTATCATTTGACTATGTGGAATGAACCTATCGACTTGTTTTATTATAACAATAATTATATACTTGTTACTAATCTTAGTCGGCCTATAATGCCTACCACTACATAGTATTTGTATTGATGCTACTCCTGCACTTATTTTTTAGTGCAGAGTGTGATCTAGAAACATCCATGCAACTACGCATTTAGCACTGCTTAATTCCAAATTTAAAGGTGAGTTATTTTAGTCCACACTACAACAGATCTTAGTGATTCTTTATTTCTTATTTATTGCCACTCTTAGACAAATTTAGTTTGAGTTCTAGCACAATGACTTTCAAATTCTAGGGATTCAATAGTTAAATTTTCGCTTATACTTTCAGTTATCTAGTTTGAGACTTTTAGTTATTATGTTACGCTTCCTAATTATGTCTAGTGGTTAGATATTGCATGTGTTAGACGTTAAGGTTTGGTTCGCTAGCGGGGGAGCTGGTGTGGGTGCCAAGCACAATGGTTTGCATCGTGACACTAATGCTCCTTTTACCTTTCAAGCATTGATGAATGAGGTATTCCAAAAGTACCTACATGTGTGATATAGCAGGACTTGGAAGGATCAATTGTCACAGATGCGAATCATCTTTGAGTTGTTGTAAGCTCATCGACCATGGCTTTTATTTGAAAATATCAAAATGTTTCTTTGGTGGAAATCAAGTAGCTTATCTGGGCCACATAGTCTCAAACATAGGTGTGTCCACTGATGTTGGCAAAATTGAAGTTGTGGTTAATTCTCAAAAAAAAATTGAAGTTGTGGTTGACTAGCCTTAACCGCAATCAATAACAACATTGCTTCGATTCTAAGCAAGTTGATGGAGTTTGATTTTTGGGCAATACAAGGCCGGCCAATTGAATATTGTTGAAGATGCATTATCATTGTGAGAAGAGGTTGAAGATATGTGCTCTGCTATTTCTCAGCCAGAAGTTTTGATATTTGAGGAAATCCAGGCAGATGTCAAGCAGTCACCGATTATCCAGGTGACTTTCAGGAACTTTCAAGCTAAAATTGACCAGGGAGAGATAGATGACAATTGGGTCTTTCGAGCTATGTAGCACGAACTCTTCAAAAATATCAGTAGATGTGTGTCGGGTTCTCTTTTTTTGAAGAATCTGACAGTGCAGCACCGAAATTGAAGAGTCCACACAATTTAGATTTCGACATAGGTTGGTTTTCTTTAAAGAAAGGGTCTATCTCTTGCCAAACTCACCATTGGTAACTTTTGTCTTGTCCAAGGATTCACGATAGCACACATGAAGGTGTTCAGAAGACCATGCTACGTATTCACAGAGATTTCTACTGGCTAGCTACGAAGACAACTATCAAGGATTATGTTGCTGCCTTTTCAATTTGCCAATGTAACAAGGTTGTTGCAATGCTTGGCGGGTAATCGACCAGTGAAATGGATAGACTGGATTCCCTGCGCTGAATTTTGCTACAACAATTCTTACCATTCAGCAGTTCATGCATCCCATTTCAAGTTGTTTATGGTTGTGAGCCTCGCTGGTTGCAATAATACATGGCTGGTTCATCTCGGGCTGATGAGGTAGACCGACCATTTATCAACCGAGATGTTGCCTTACAAGATATTCGAGCTAAGCTCCAACAGGTGAAACACAAGATGCAAATAATTGATGATTAGGGACATCACAATGTGGAATTTTCTCCAGGATCTTATGTGGTTATGTGAACATCCATATAGCCAAGAAACTCTCGCGAGTTGTGTCCATCATAAGCTTGCATCAAAATATTTTGGTCCTTTTGTGGTCTTGAAGCGCATCGGATTTGTTGCTTATCAGCTTGGTCTACCTGCAGGTTGCAAGCTTGATGATGTGTTTCACGTGTCACTTCCTAAACCATTCAAGGGTGAAGTACCTACAACTCCACCTACTCTTCCACCCGTTCAAGAAGAAACATGATGTTCTCACCCCTCGCTCTGTGCTCCAATCGCACATGTTGTTCCCACCCCTTGCTCTGTGCTCCAATCACATCTTAATCGTGGTAATTGGGAAATTCTAGTTCAGCAGCCTATCTATTTGTCAAGGACTCTATTTGGTAGATAGTGTATCATTTCAAATCTGCTTTCCCAACTTCAAGCCTGAGGGCAAGTTTTTTCACTGGGAAGGGAGTAATGTGATTGATGCATTTGTCAGGAAACAATATTACAGATGTGAGAATTAATAAGACAGATAATGATTAGTATTTTTTTAATTATTTTGTTAGTCGAATGGAAATTCCCTCAGAGGTGTTAGGATGCGCAATTTGAAAGTCTTCAAGATTTTGGGTACTGTAGATGATTTAAAGTTGAGGAGAAGGAGATTATACGTACTATTAGTATGATAAGGGAAAGAGAGACTAGACTCGATCACATTCCGATGGAACTTTAGAAGAGCACTGACAAGGCAACTTTGGAGTGGTTAACTCAATTGTTTAATGCTACTCTTAAGACAGCTAAAATGTCCGACGAATGGAGATGGAATAGAATCGTTTCATTATAAAAGAACAAGGGTGATATCCAAAACTATAAAAATTTTAGGGGTATCCAATTGCTAAGTCACACTATGAAGGTCTGGAAGAGAGTGGTGGCAATGAGGGCAAGAAGAGAGGTGTCCATTTCACGGAATCAATTCGGATCCACACTAGAGTAATCGACTACTGAAGCAATTCATCTTGAGCAGAGATTGGTTGAGAAATGTAGCGAGGGAAAGAAAGAGGGACCTTTAAATGGTGTTCATTGATTTCGAGAAAGCTTATGGCAAAGTTTCGAACGATGTTCTCCGGAGGTGTTTAGAGGCTGAAGGTGTCCCGATGGTATATGTTAGAGCATTTAAGGACATGTATGATGGAGCCTAGACTCGGATTAGAATGGTGGAAGGAGACCGAGTATTTCCATGCTGAAATGGGGTTTCATCATGGATCAGTGCCGAGCCTTTTTCTATTTGCCTCGGTGATGGATGAGCGGATGTAGTCTATTCAAGAGAAGGTCCCTTGGTGTATATTATTTGTAGATGATATAGGATTGATCGATAAGACACGAGACAGAGTTCATGATAGATAGGATGTTTGGAGACAATCTAGAGTCCAAAGGGTTCAAATTGAGCATAATCAAAATAGAATGTTTAGAGTGCAAATTCAGTGTTGTATTGGACAACGCAATCGTGGAAGTGAGGCTTGCCATTCAACTTATTCCAAGAGAGAAAACTTTAAATATCTTGGGTCCATCATCAGAAGTAGCGGGGACATCGATGATGATGTCACACATCGCATTGAGACAACATGGATAAATAGAAGCTTGCCTCTGGAGTATTGTGTGCTAAGAAAGCACTACCTAAACTTAAAAGCAAGTTCAGGAGTGTTGGCTAGTCAAAAACTCATATGTTCAGAAGATGCATGTTACAAAAATGAGGATATGAGATTAATGTCTGGGACCACTAGGAGTGACATTATCATAAATGAGGTTATTTAAGAGAAGGTGAAAGTGGCGTTTGTGATAGACAAGATGAGGGAAGTGAGGCTAAGATGATTTGGACATGTGCAGAGGGGGTGCATTGTACGAGACGTTGAATTTAGAAGGTATGTGGAGGGGTGGGGGTAGGCTGAAAAATATTTGAGAGAGGTGATTAGACAAGATACAACACGATTTCATATCACAGAGGAGATGGCTTTAGATAGAAACAAGTGGAGGTTGCGTATTAGGGTAAAAGACTAGTGGTGGCAAAGTGTTGTCTTTCCTTGTGACGATTTATGGTATAATCGTGCCACTATAGTTGTGTTGTTATGGTCTGATCAATTATTACATTATTTTATTGTTATCGTTTTTCTTGTAAACTTAACATTGTTTTTCGTTATAACTGTTATACTTTCTTTATTGTTTTTCTTCTTTTCACTTGAATTTGATATACTTGGGTTGAGGGTTTTTTGAAAACAACTTTTTTACCTCCACGAGTGGTAAGGTCTTTGTACACTCTACCCTTTCAAACCCCACTTTATGGGATTCCACTGGTATGTTGTGGTTGTTGTTATTTGTAATTTATTAGGGCTCTTGCCATTGTAAACCTCTATCTAAAAGAGTTGACGTTGTCAATAAAACAAGTTGAATTTTATGAAGTTCTAGAGATCCAGAACTTTCTCAAACAAGTTCCCAAGTGAAGGTCTAGGTCTATGCAATTCCCTAAGGGCCTATTTAGAAAGCCACCCTGGTAATTAGATTGGATGTAATTTAATGTAATCACACTGTTTGACATGTTTGGTTGAACAGGTAAGTACTTGGTCACTAGATAATTAGATGTAATTGGCAGAGTGTAATTACATTTTTTTCAATTCACAGGAGGAGGACATCAATTGTTGGTAATTATATGGTATAAATAATTACCTTGTAATTATTTTTAAGTTCTTTTTTTCTAATTCAATTGTTATTTTTCCTTTTAATTTATTTTTATTATTTTAAATTCTTTTAATTTTTTTATTCTAATATTTTCTGCAGCTATATTTTATTTGATAATATTTATTTTTCATTTCCTTTTCATTCTCAACCTTTACTTCATATAATTCTATACAATTTTTCATATTATCTTTTTTATTTATTTATTTCTATATTTTTTTTCATTAGCATGATTTTATTAGTATTGTTGAATTCATTGTTGAATAAAGTTATAAACATATGTTCCTTTTCTTTTAAAACATATTTATGTACGTTATGTTGAAATTTTGACATAAGAATATTATATTTAAATTTTTTATTTTTAAGTTAGAACTTATGTCATATTTTTAGTTTCATTTGTTTTAGTATTGACATGATTGGCTTGCGTACTATCATGTACTTTTCGTTATTAGTCGCTCTTTCAGTTTCCTTTTCTTTTCCTTCCTTTTTGCCATATCTAGTTTATTCTGCTAATGGGTTTTTGAGACGAGGGTTCCTAGGAAACAGTCTCTCGACCTCTATGAGGTAGTGGTAAGGTTTGCATTCATTCTACCCTCCCCAGACCCCACTTGTGGGATTCCACTGGGTATGTTGTTGTTGTTGACATGACTGGCCTGATCGGTTCAGCTCTCATAATCGATCGCTCATACGTCCATTTCGTTCATTTCCATTACAAGCCAATTAGTTTTTAGTTAGATTAGATAGACTATTTTTAATCAAATATTTTAATAATTTTACTATGACATTAATATTTATGTCAAACATGCATTCATGATATTTGTGTAAATCTTGCATCTTTAGTTTTAAGATTAGTTTAATGAAAATATATTAATTTGAAAAATATAAATTGATTTATTTTATAATGTTAGTTAAGAATATATATTTACCACTTCATATATTCTCAAAAGACAATACATATCTTAAAATTTCTAATTTAATATTATTTATAGATACCTTATTTGTCTAACAATATAAACTTTTAATTTTAGATAATTAACTTTTATTTTAAAATATAATCTAACCTTGTAATTACACTTGTGCAGCCAAACAACACGCTTGTAGTTACACTATGGTAAATAAATAAATCATAATAATTACTAGGCTGTAATTATAGGCCCGTAATTACACCAATTCCAATTACCAGGTGGCTATCCAAACAAACCCTAAATGTTTTGCAAAATTCAACAATCATAGGCAGGTCAAGGAGCAAGAACAAGGGCTTAGACCTGAATGTTGGGCCTGACTTTACAGCTAACCATCCAGCGACTCGATCCAAAACTAGGGACCTTAATGGCTTAGCATGTTTAGTTCAGCAGGCAACTGCATTAACAAACCATAGATGCCAAAATTCATTTCTTTTCCAAGCTGCCTCCCACCATAGAGTCGAGAGAGGCTACATTGTAGCAAGATAAGTTATTCAATCACATAAAGTATCTTTTCTTTTAAGATGATGCCGGTGTTAGGCCTTGAAGTCTCAAGGTTCTCCTCCCACTTCGATAACAGCAAGGTGCAGACCCTCGTGATAAATAACTTAAGTATATAAACTTCAGAAAGGCCAGAGTGTATCCTTCCTAGATGATGGGTTTCTATTTTCTAATAACTACATGTGAATAACAACAACAACAACATACCCAGTGAAATCCCACAAGTGGGGTCTGGGGAGGGTAGAATGTACGCAGACCTTACCACTACCTAAGTAGAGAGGTTGTTTCCTGGAATAACTACATGTGAATGATTTCTAATATTTTTTGTATTCATCCTTCTCATTTCAAAAATTTGTAATGATTTTTATTCCGAAAATATGGAAATATGCATCAGGCACCACAAGTAGACATATCTATACATGAATATATGATTGGAGCTTCACAAAATAGTAAAAAACACTTTCATGTACGAGGCCTACCAAGTAAGTGAGTATGTCAATAAGACAATTTTTTTCCTTTACGAGGAATAACATGGAAATTATCTTCCATTTAACGAGGGAGAATTGCTACTAGGAAGACAGAAAGAACAATATCAGACCTGTGGCACGGAGCTGGACACTTGTGGTTCCTACAACGGAGCTTCCTGTCACACATCTGTCACTGGGCAGATTAAGTGATACAGAATAATAGTCATGAACAAAATTGTCAAATATGAACTGCCAAACGCACCTCAGAACAAGGTGGGCAATCCCCGTCACAGCAGCGACGTTTACAGGCATGTCTTCCACAGTCCCGCATTTTCTGACACTTCCTTTCACATGTCATGTCTTGGTAGCAAGGAACCTATTCTAAGTTCAATTTAATGTTGACAAACTTTGAATTGAGAGATTATTATGAAAAATAAGCCAACTATTCAAAATAAATATATCTAAATCTTACCTGTTTCTTGAAACTCCCGCATCTACATGATTTGGTAACGACCACCCTACAAGTTTCAATGCAGGGGCCCCTGTGGCACCTTTCAGGACACCTATGAAATCCACAGCTCAGCATTTTACCACATGTTGCTCCACATACTGAAACCGCAACATCACAGGCAATTCCTTCATAAACTCTCTTCCCACAAGGGCAAGTTCTCTTCCCTTGAAGTGGACAATCTCCACAGTCACCCTCATGACAACCTCTCTCACACTTATGCCTCCCACAACCGAGTAACTTGTCACATGGATTTTCACACCTAAAAACCCTATCAAAACACTCTCTTTTCATTTCAACCTTCCCACACTGACACCTAAACATGCCTTTAGCTTTACAAGGAGGGCAATCACCCTCATGGCAAATTTCATTGCACCTATGACTGTTGCAATCCAACAAGTTTTTACAAACACCATTGCAAGAGAAATTCTTAAACCCACATCGTTTGACATCTTCTGCAGCCCCACAAAAGCACTTGGATTTCACTAATTTAGGACAAGAGGGACACGGTCCAGGGTGGCACAACAATAAGCAATGGTGTCCACAATTGTACATCAATGGCCTCCCACAAATTTCACCGCAAGAATGAGGTAAAACCCAAGGATCATGAGGTGGGTCTGGAAGTTTTCCACAGAAACAATAGTATGTTTTAGGTATCTGCGATTTAGAATACTCAATGCGGCATTTAGGGCAATGCCATAGAAGGGAGCTGTCATTTGGAGTGGCAGCACGCGTGGCGGCACGGGCGGCAGCCAAATTGGAGGATTGAACGGCCCACGATTGAATGCAGTGGAGATGAAAGACAGCGAAACAGCGAGAGGAACAGGACCATGTGGGATCAGAGGGGCGGATTCTTTCGAGGCAAATGAGGCATGAGAGGGCACCGGAACGAGAAGAAGTGAGAAAAGCTTGGATTTTAATGAGGTCATGTTTTTCGTTATTGTGGTCACCGGAAAGTTCAAAGTAAGACCTGAAGACGGTGGAAGAGAGATCGGAATGATGGTGGCAATGGGAGTCGGAGTCTGAGTCGGAGGATGGCGGTGAGAGAGGTGGCGCAACGGTGGCACTAGTGGAGATCATGCTGACAATATAATTTACCGAGAGCTGAATTGCAGGAGTCTAATTCTGCTAACACAAGTACAATAAATTAGTCTATTGTGAAAAGGCGAAGATAAGAAAATCAATTCAATTACTTATAATATAAATATATTAATAATTTTTAATACATAACATAATATTTTAGAGTTGAATAATTAAAAATTAAATGATTAACTGATTAAAATTTAATGTAACAAAAGAGACATAAATATAAAATGAGTAATTTAATGTTTCAAATATAATTTTACTCAATTTTTGTTTTGTTATATTATATACTTTTATTAATAAAATATTTGATAGGAAAAAATTTAGGTAATTATTTACAAAAAATAGTCCTAAATCATAAATAAATTCTAAATATAATGAAATTATAATCCAAAAGTGAATCTTGAAATTAAATAAATAAATTAATTAAATAATAAATTAAGAAAAACAGTGAAAAAATGATTTTGTCTAAGAAAGAGTATTTTAACGAAGGACAAAAAGTTCAATCAACATTTATGAACTTATTTATAGACCAATTAGGCACGTTATTTAGGATTTATATTATAGGCAATAATTAATATCATTAAAATAGAAAAAAAACAGTAAAAAGACAATTTTATCTAAAGCGAAGTTTTTTAATGAAGGGCAAAAAGTTCAAACAATATTTCTAAAGACCTTCACGCTTTTAGTATAGATAGATATAGATATGAATTTGACAACTAAATACATAGGTATAAATTTTGAAATTTATAATAGAAGACTTTTTTTAAAGCTAAGATAATTTGTAGTTTTCATAATAATTTTTTAAAAATAAATTTAACTTACTTCTCGTTCATAAGTATGATCTCTCTTCGCTTTGTTTTTTCTCCAATGAAGATGTTTGAACTTTCAAATATTCCAAGTATATCTAGAAAGAAGATTACGAAAAAATTATTAAGTAAGTAAGAGGAACATAGTATTTTTTTAATGTTAAATAGTTGATAAAATTTGAAATACTTAATTACCCAAGTATTTCCCCTTGATACATAATGTTGTATCTTCAAACGAAACAAAATTGTTTGAAAAAGAGACAGTAGAAAACTGACTGCAGTCCTAAACTATAGTGTTAATGATGAATTCGATCTCAATCTCTTTATTTACCGATAGAAAATTTGGATTAACACATTTAATGCGTCTATTTATGACGTAATAAACTTTGCTTTATTGCAATTTTTCGTTCCACTTTACAATATAACTGTTAAAAAGTATAACATTCACTTCTGTGTCCTGCTAAAAAAAATTAAACGTTAACGACTAAATATATATGTAATGTTAAAATATATATAAAAAAAACTATAACCTCTTCATCAAATGTTAAAGTCTTTCGAGTGCCTTCATTGATGCCTTTTTTATATTGTTGTATTGGTCCATTGTCAATAGTAAGTTTTTTATTATCTGGTAAGAATCGTATTTTTTTAAGGTATTAGTTGTTACAATTTCATTGATGAAGTCTTTCTCAGAATCTATTGCAAAATTGTCTAAAATAAATTGTTAAAAAAATAATAATAAAAATAATATATGAATTTATAACATAAAAAAAATATAAGATGAAGAACTCTTATGTTACTTGAGATATTACTTTACGTGAATAGATGTAACTTGTGAATAGATGGAGATATTAGAAACAAAATAATAAAAAAATTTAAATAATAAAAATTTATTAGACTAAACTCACTAAACAAAAATCATAATATAATTCGAATGAAGCAAGTTAATCTGGCATAACAATTAATATTATTTTCTTTAAATTCAAAAAGTGAAAAAGAAAGGGAAAAAATATGAAACAAAGAAAGTGAGTGTGTAATATACGGAAACCTGATAATCAAATTGAAGTTCGGGAAAAACCATAAAATAAGATCCAGCACCACTTGGCACAAAATGATGAAGGGAGTGAATGAATCAAAAGTTGAAGGGAGTGATCAAAAGTAGAAATTGAAGTGTTTTTATAGAAATAGAAAAATCATAAATCAAAAAGGAAAGAAAATAATATTTTATTATATTTAGTACAAAACTTTTCATCATATAATTATTTGGATTTTCTCTTCAAAGTGAGAAACTTGTGTTACCTTAAAGAAAAAAAAAGTAAAAAATAAAATTAACCCCATGTTCCCTACAAAAAAAGAAAACTTTCCTAGAAGTTTTTTCCTATTTTTTTTCTTTTTTCATGTGTTTTCCCCTTTTTTCCCCCTTTTACTAATTTTTTTTATACCAAGTCTATTTTAGTTCAAAAAGGATTCTTTGTGTGGGGGTTTTTCTTTATTTAATTTTTCCTTAATTTTTTTCTTTTTGACTAAATTGGACGTGTTTTCTCTTAATTTTTTTTTGACTAATTTCTTTTTAACCAATCTATTTTAGTTGGAAAAGGATTCATTGTTTAGAGATTTTTCTTTATTTAATTTTTATTTATATTTAATATTTATTAAAATAATAATTCTTAAAAAAAAGTGAAAAGACGATTTTGTCTAAATAAGAGTCTTTTAATAAAGGGCAAAAAGTTCAATCAACATTATTAGGGCCTTCACACTTTTAATATAGTACGTGCTTTGCATGTATGAACCACATCAATTTAAAAATTATATACAAATGATAGTTGTCATTAAATGTAGATAATATTTATGTAAACAAAATTAAATAAATATTATTAGTTTGATGCAATAGTTTGGTATATTGTGATACAACAAAGATGAGAAAATCAAATGCAATATTCATGTAAATAAAAATTAAATAAATATCATTAGTTTGATGCAATAGTTTAGTCTATTGTGATAGAGCAAAAGTGAAATAAATCAATCTAATTGCTTATAATATAGATATGCTAATAATTTTTTAATACATAAAGTAATAATTTAGAGTTGTATAGTTAGTAATTAAATAATTAATTGACTAAAATTTAATGTAACAAAATATTCCGAAATATAAAAGGAGTAGTTTAATGTTTCCAACATAATTTTATTTTTAAATTTGTTATATTACATACTTTTATTAACAAAGCATTTGATAGTCAAAATTTTTATTAATTATTTATATAGGATAGTCCTAAATCAAAAATAAATTCTAAATATAAAGTAATTCTAATCCAAAAGTGAATCTGGAAACTAAATTATAAAAAATTAAACAATAAATTAAGAAAAATAGTGAAAAGATGATTTTATCTAAAGTAAAGAAGTATTACCTTTCTTGAGATATTATTTTACCTGAATAAATGAAACTTGTGACTGGAGCGAGATGTTAATTACAAAATAAGAGAAATTTTTAAATAGCGAAAATTTATTAGACTCAACTAACTAAACTATGAGCAAAAAATAATTTGAATGAAGCAAGTTAAAGTAGCGTAACAATTAATATTATTTTCAAGCAAATTAAGCTAGCATAACAATTAATATTATTTTCTTCAAATTCAAAAAGTGACAAAGAAAGGAAAAAGAATATAAAACAAAGAACGTGAGTGTGTAATGTAAGTAAACCTGAGAATCAAATTAAAATTTGGAAAAAAGTGTAAAATAAGATCCAGCACCACAAAATCAATGAAGGGGATGTATGAATCAATTAAAGTGAGAAAAAATTGATTGCAATTATAAAATAAGAAAATACAAGCCTATTTATTGATATTTAATGATTGATGAATCAAAAGTTAAAATTGAAGTGTTTTTATAGAAGTAGAGAAGTCATAAATCAAAAAGGATAGGAAATAGTATTTTATCATATTTCGACGAAACCTTTCATTATATAATTAGGATTGATAGTGAAATTGAAAGAACTTTTATTGAAATAGTAGAGTTATAAAGGAAAAAGGAAAAATTGACAAACTAATTAATTATTAAAATATTAAGAGAATAATTAAGGAAAATTAAATTACCTTTAATCTAATGAATTCTTTGACATGAATTTCTCATTCCTGTTTTTTTTCTCTTTTTGAACGTGTTTTTTGTTTTTTTTTTTTACTTTTTTTGTGCCTATTTTTATGGGAGATGATTTTTCAAACCTCTTTTTGCTTATTATATGAGAAGTTTTTTATTTTTCTTTTTTTAGATCAAGTCTATTCTAGTTAGAAAAGATTCTTCATATATGAATTTAATTATAATAAGACAATTTTCTCTATTTAATTTTTATTATATTTACTATTAAATATTATTAAAATAATGATATAATAATTAAAAATAATGGTGAAAAGACGATGTTATCTAAAACGGAGTCTTTTAATGAAGGACTAAAAGTTCAATCAACATTATTAAAGGTCTTCACACTTTTAATATAGTATAAATTGAAGTTAGCAATCCTATATGCTATTTGAAAATGAAGTCAGTTTTCTCTATAAAATAAAGGAAATAGGAAGCCTTCTTTCTTTTTCCTACTTTATTCTTTATATTATTTTATATACTTTCATAACACATTATCAGCATGATTCTATCGTCTTAAAGAGTGAATGTTAAATTTAAAGGCTAAAGTATTATTTATTTATTTTCTCTTTATTGATATGGCGAATCTTATGAAACTTGAGTTTGTTGCACTTTATAAATTGACAAGAACTACTCTTTATGAGTGTTGGATGTTATTAGTCTTGGAGACACCATGAAGAATGAAAATAAAAAATCAAATAAAATTGTGTTAAAGTTATGGTATTCTTGTGTCATCATCTTGATGAAATTTTGAAAATATGAACATCTCACAGTTAAGAATTCACTTGTTTTGTGGAAAGCCTAAAAGAAAGATATAACCACTTGAAGATGGTCGTACATCCAAAAGTACGATATGATTGGATGCATCCAAGTCAAAAACTATAAGTCTATTCACGAGTACAATTCTGTTGTGTCCAGGATCTTGAATATCGTGGTATTATCAAAAAGGTCTACGGGTAAGACGTTGGGTTCAAGTCTTAATGTACCATATTAGTGATATAATAATGACTAAACCAAAATAATGTGCTTTTGGTGAAAAGCATAAAATATGTTCCATTAAAATGCTCGATCTTATGTTCAGTTTGATACTCTGATGACTACATGTACATCCTATGTCTACGTTCAGTTGTTATTCTGGTCTTGATATGTACATCGATTCTCTAAAGTGAGTGTGTTGGCAGTGCCTAATGTCTTAAAGAAGACAAGTGATTGAATAATGTACGTGAACATGGAATGAGGTACTATGCTATCATAAATTTATATGCTAAGATGATTGTGTTCCATTCTTGAAGATTGAGAACTTTTTGATAAATGTTATAAATACAGATCCATCCTCTGAAATGAATGTGATAGTATTCAATAAAACTTCTCAATATGAATATGCACTTTATTGTGATAGGACCACGACTCATCTCTAGAAGAGAGATGGAGTAACTGAGAAGCAATAAATATGAAAATTACTCCCTGAGTAATAAATTTAAAATTTGCTTATGTAATAGTAAATAAAAAAAAAAATTACTAAAACAAAAGGCACGCGCCATGGTAAACTTTGAGTTTACTTATTAGACATATATTGAAGAAATCAAATATTCTTCAAGATTACTTGTTCTCATAATAAGTTGATTGGATCAACTAATGTTGGGACATAATTTTCTAAATTCTAAAAGTATGAAAGGTGAATATGGGCCCGTTCACCGTCATGTGATTATAAGCGACTAAGTTTCATTTTTGAAAAATAGCAATCAAGAAAGGAAAATATCAACAAACAATGGTATTTATATTTCAATAATTTATGTGAAGGTTACAATCTTTATGAAATCTAAAAAGATATAATCCTCTGATTCTTCTTTTCACGATCTTCAAATCAAGATTTGTCACGATCCGAACCTAGGGCCTAGACGTGACATGATGAATGAGGAACCCGAAGGGACCCCAAACAAGCCTCTTAGCATATCACTATACATCCTTAGTCACAAAAGCAATTATACAACAACAATAGATAGAAAAAGAAAGGGGAATATGGGGCTAAGGGACATCTTTGTTTTTTCCCAAAAGTTGTCTACATTTATTATCGGCCTTCTACAACTTAGCAAAAGGTGATCTCCATGAGGTGTCCATCTACGATTGGATGACATTTTGGTTTAGAAGATGGAATAGATATACAGAGCATCCATAGAGGGTGTCAAAGGCACGAGCTACAAAGTCAAGGTTCAACTATAATCCGTCCAAACACATTGACATGAATTTCCTTCCACGAACCAATGATGAGAATGCACCTTTTGTTGAGCTAGGCATGGAAGAGTCGCTTAGAGATGAGATTAACTTGGCAACCTTTCTTGCTTGCTAGCTCTGCAAATTTGTGCTTCCGAACAAGGAAGTTGGTTACATGCATGCTAGTATTTTCAAATCTACAAGTTTGATGGCTCATGGAGAAAAATTCTCTCTGGCAGTCCAAGTTCTTGCAAGTACATATCGCGGCTTGAGAGACATTTCTACTTCTTCCAATTTGAGTATGGAAAATATAATTTTTCCTATACACTACGTATATGGATGACTAGGAGAGTATTTTGGGACCCATCATCGTACTAGTCACGCACATCAAACCATACCATATGCAGGATTTCTGGCGAGAAAATGGCTAAATATTTTAGTTTTTTTGATGCTCAAAAGTTATTTCAACAGGATGATGCTCGTCATCTCCATCACCTAGCACTATTATAAGAAAAATATTTGCATCTTATTGATAATGGTCAACTCTTGAATTCATGGAATGAATTTATCATAAGTCTTCACTCAAGCTATGTCACACTTAGGCATGATTCAAATTTTTTCGTGGAGTCCTATAGTCCTATGACATTTAGTCGACAATTCAATTTTTGTCAAGATATCCCCGGAGATCTTATGGAATGACCATATGATAGTATGTTGTCAACATTAGTGCAACTTTGGAGTTCCTCTCTTCGACTTAGCACTTCTTCAAAAGTCATCATCCTACTGTGGCCATTAGAAGACACTCCATTAATGATTCGTGAGTATGTGGATTGGTGGCCATATCATAGGGCAAGTCCTTCAAAAGAAAGTCAGCATATCATTTTGAAAAATTCAAAGCAAGACCATATACCATTGTAATCTAAAATGGCTTCTGATCAATCGAAAGAAAAGACATATTCTTCTTCTAAGCGTAGGCACAAATATACCTTCAAAACTCTGAAAGGGACATATATTCCTCCAAAACCAAAATTAAGGCGCCTCACATTAGCCTCAAAGGTGACCACCGTTGCTTTAAAAGTTGACAACAATTCCTACATGCTTACTTCGTCAGGTGGTGTTGATCAAGCTAATGTTTCTTCTAGTTCAACGGAGAGTAAGGATCATCACTGGAATAGTCCAAAAAGGAAGGCGCAAGAGCTAGATGACACTTGTTGCAATCTAAGCACAATTATCATTAATGATAATACCTTTGTGGATGAGGATCCAAACTCTGCATCGTTGTCTGATTTAGCAAAACAGGTAGAGTCCTCCTTTTTCTTTTCTTTTCTTTTCATTTTTTTACCTATACTAAATCTTCTTGCAACCCAAAAAATCTGATTGGTCTTTTTTTCTTTCATGTTTTTAGTTGGACCTTCAAGATCTATGCGGCGACAATCTTGGCTATGACGTGATTGAAGATATTGCTATGGGTTTTGATGATATTGATGCAGTTGTAAAAAATCTCAGCCTTCCCTTAAAGACGAAATATCTCCATAAAAAATAGTCTTATCTTCCAATTCTTTAAATGATAAGAAACTTCCCTAAACAAATGGAATAATGCAATTGAAGTTACTACCAATCAAATCACACATCCAAAGTTGTTCCAACCTTCTTTATGGTCATTGCAGCCTAACGCTCCACCTTTTGATCCACAAGAAATCTTTTTGTGTCAAATCAACCTTTGTTTCTGAGATATAGAGTGCTTGTGTAGATGGATTACATAATTTTTTTTGGGTTCATTAAATGGTTTTGCTGAATTAGAATTGAGTATTACTTCAACTCTTGATGAAATTAAAAATATCAACATTATTGATATTTCAACTTTGAAGGATCTTATTGAGAATTTCTTCAAGTCATACGCAGAGTATGATGATTTGAGACCATCAAGATGACTAAAGAATCAAATGGGAAGGCCCTTCATGATGCACAAAAACGTCTTGATGATGCAAAGTTTAAACATAAAAGGGTGGATGGATCCATAGGAAAGTTCCAAGTAACTCTTGTATATGTGGAGTAGGATAAGTTACAAATTTCTTATAAGCCCATCCTTGGGTGGGAAGGTCATGATTCGATGGTTAAGGATAGGTTTGTTTCTTGTCTTAAGGCCTAAAAAAAATTAATTTTCAAGGGTTGTATTTACCATATTGTAAGGTTTAGGGACGTTGAGTCTAGATTCCTTCCTTATTAAGTCGATTTCAGTGGTTAACCAGTTTCTTGAGTTCTTCTCGATGAATTTCCTGGTGTTCCTCCCATTTGGGGTACACCGATGTTGATTATAAGGAAGAAAGATGGCTAACTAAGAATGTGCATCAATAGCTGGCAACTCAATAAGGTCATAATAAAGCACAAATATCCCTTGCAAGAATAAATGACCCATGTGATCAACTACAAGGGGCTAGTCATTTGTCTAAGATAAATCTTCGCTTTGGATCCCATCAAATGAGGGCGAGGAAGTGTGATATGCCCAAGGCGGCTTCTCGAACAAGGTGTAGGCATTTTGAGTTTATGGTGATGTTATCTGACTAAATTAAGCACCCGTAATATTTATGGGTCTCATGAATAGGGTCTTTATACCCTACCTTAGCATAACTGTTGTGGTATTTATTGATGATGTTTTTGTTTACTCCTGAAGCGAGGGAGAGCATGTGAGGCTTTGAGGGTAGTGTTGCAAACCTGGAAGGAAGGGAAGTTATTTTCTAAGTTTCATAAATGTGGGTTATGATTAAAGGAGGTTATATCTATTAGGCATGCAGTGTAAGGTGAGGAAGACAAAGTGAATCTCAAGAAAAAGAAAGTTCATTATTTGGCTTGGCTGGGAATTAGGTTAGATGAGGCCAAAAGATGAAGTGATGCTGGTTCTAGATTGTTTTGACCCTTCTTTGATTGAAGTGGCCAAATCTAAGCAGAACCTCAACCCCGCTATATTAGAATTGAAAGCATCGGTGAAGGAAGGCAAGATAGAGGTTTTCTCCCAAGGGGGAGATGGTGCCCTTGGACACCAAGGTAGGTTGAGTATACCAAATGTTGATTGGTCGAAGGGTTTGATTTTGAAGGAGGCATGTAACTTATCCTATTATATTCACCCCAATTATAAAAAGATGTATAGAGGATTGAATGAGGTATATTGGTTGGGTGCAGTTGAAAGTCTCACCCACGAAGGGTGTTGTTCGTCTTGGTAAGAAGGGAAATCTGAACCAAAGGATTGTGGGTCCTTGCTAAATGATGAAAGGGATTGGTAGGGTGCTTATGAACTTCAGTTCCTAATGAGATGGAGTTGGTTCATCCCATATTCCATATGTCTATGTTGAGGAGGTGCATAGGTGACTCAAATGCCTTAGAGGTTATAGGTGGAAAATTTGACATATGAAGAACTTCTGTAGAAATATTGAACTGATAAGTAAAGAGGTTGAGAAATAAAGGTGTAGCATCTGGTCAAGGTCTTTGGAGGAAGCGACCGGTCAATGGTGTGACTAGAGAAGCTAAAGCGGATGTGAAAACTGATAACACTATCTCTTCCATTTTAATTAAGCTTAGGGTACTACAATCCTTCATGATTAGAACCTCTTCTCCTTGCATGTCATTCTCATGTTATTTATGCATGGTTATGTGATTTTAATGTTGTATTGTAAATGCTATTTGTGAGATGGTTTAAGGATTCTAAATGTTACATGTGTTGCATTTTTGTATATGGTGCATTGGCATAGGGTGCATGTATTCCGTTCCTTAGAGCTTGCCTTAGCACATTTGGGGACAAATGTTACCAAGGGGGAGATAATGTAAGACTCCACCTATGAAGGATATGAGAGATGTAAGAAAATAAGCTTTGGAACTTTTTTGGAGAAACTGGCGATGTTTACGAGAGTGTTTATGAGTCATAAAATGAACTACGACTTATATATGGTTTTGTGGAACCTGTGTTAGGACCTGTATTTCGGGCATTGGATCGATTAGGAAAAGTTTGGGATCAAAATTGGAATTAAATAGAAGTTGGAAAATTTGAGTTTTCTGGCCGTGTTGAGTTTTAATTTTTGGATCAGGGTTTTGTCAATTCCATCAGCTCTGGAATGTCGAATCTAGTCTAAGGAAACTTGCAGAACTTAATTTAGAGTTATAATGAAGATTTTGGATCATAAGTTGCATTTTTGGTCGTTATTAGAGTCGAAGTTTGACTTTGGTCAACATTTGGAGTTCAGAAGCCTGATTTGGAATTCTGACAATTTTAGTAGTTTCGTAAGGGTAAACTAACGCTAGAAATGGATTCGTTGCAATTTTTGGAGCTTTTGAGAATATTTTGAGTTTTTGAAATCCAGAACTAGTTTAAATGATTTTTATCAAGTTTTGGGGTCAAGGAGGTCTCA
>DF367508.1:51999-65672 GCA_000787875.1 Solanum virginianum | reverse complement strand
AATATCTACTTTATTTCATGCTATGATGAGACTTGTTCCTTATGTGTGATGCTTATAATTATAATGAGGGTGAGCCCGGGAGGTGTCTTAGGTCCTGCTCCATTCTAAAGTAAAGGTGTTGTTGGATACTAAGTTTGTATATGCTTTTGTGCTTGACTGTACTTATGTTTCTATATTTATGAAAAACTTCCCTTAGTCCCGCTTCCCTTTTTATACTTAACTCTTATTGATGTTTATTTTACTTCCGTGACCAAGGATGTGTGAATGATATGCTAAGAGGCTTGTTTGGGGTTTCTTCAGGTTCTCCATTTACCGTGTCACATCTTGGCCCTAGGCTTGGGTCGTGACATCCTATGCATGAGTATTATGACCTAAGCTATGATTTGACATTTGAGCCTAAGTATGAGTTATTATGCATGGCGTTTGACTTTTAAGCCTAAGTATGCTTTGAAATGATTTGGACAGTTATTTCATACAAAATGGGTGCTATTCCCGTAAGGAGTATGGTTTACCTTTGTCAAGTAGACCACCTCTTTACCGATGAAGGGATTTTGTCGGGATTCCAAGTAATAGCTCACTTGGTCTTATATGTCGGTTAAAGTCTCCTCCCACATATGTAGGTTATGTTATGCAAGTCGATGGTTTACATGCATGTTTTAACACAAATATTAATCATACATGTCATATTGAGTTTATATCTATTGATTATGATTATGCATCTTGATTATTATGGCTTATGTCTCTTGTTGCATTGCACCCCACATACTTAGTACATTCCATGTACTAACGTGAAGCGACCCCAAAAAGTGCCCAAAAATGTGCCTCGAAAGTGCTTGAAATCATAATTTCCATATATCTCAAAATCTGTGCGTGATACCAAAAATTCGACTTCATGTTCTTGACCAGGCCAAAATTGAGTGGGAAATGGGTCTAACCCTAATTTTAGAGCAAACAAATCATAATTTTAATTTAGCAAAAATTAATTTCCAGAATCAAATCTGCATTGGTACAACGACGCGCAACCGTTGCGGACCTATGCAAAAATTTCCTCTACGATGGGTCTACATCACGGAACAAATGCGGACCTATGTTATTTTGTTGCCAGTTTTTCTAGTTCGGTTCAAGACTATTGGGTCTTGGGCCTAAGCCTTTCCATGCGTGAAAATACCTATACTTAGCCATATTTCACCTTCATATCATACAAGACATTTTTCAATATTCTCTCAAACACTAAAACAAATATTTCACCCCAAATTTCAAGTCCAAAAACTCATTCGGATCTTAAGGATTTCACTCAAGCTTCAAGTCTCCATTTCCAACCTTCATCAAGAATTCTCCAAAGTCAAGGTATGTAGGTTTCAACCAGTAGGTCCTTTCACCTATGGTGTCCAAGCTTCTTTTTAACCTAAATCTCATGTTTCTAAGTTGATTTACTTATGGGTCTTAGTTAATATGAATTCAACTATAAATTATGTTGAGGGTTTTGTAAAAGTATGACTATTTAAGAATGTTTTGAGCTATGAATCTTTGATCTATCTTGAGATTTGATATAGGATTTTGATGTATATTGCATGATTACCAAGTATTGGTGGGTGGTTTTATGTTGGATTTTCTTGCATGATTTCACTCTTGAATTGCATGGCTTTATACTAGCATTACACGCCCACCAAGTGTTTGATAAAACGCCTGGTTATGGATTCTTGAGTTGTTGAAGAAATAAAGCATGATTTATGATTTGAATGACTTTATGATGATGAAAGGAATGTATATATATATATGTCATTTTCCTCTATAGTGTTATGAGTTGAACAAGCCTCGCTCGGGGGGTTGTAGGCTCGGGTAACCACATTGAGGGGTTGGTACCTCGATTGCCTCGCTCAAGAGGTAGTAGGCTCGGGTAATCACATTAAGGGGTTTGTACCTCGATTGCCTCGCTCGGGAGGTAGTAGGCCCATGCTACCAGGATTGGGGGTTATGTACCTCAATAACCAAATTGAGGGGTTTATACCTCAATTGCCTCGCTCAGGAGGTAGTAGGCCCGTGCTACCATGATTTGGGGGTATGTACCCCAATAACCATGTTGAGGGGTTTGTACCTCAATCACCTCTCCGAGAAGGTGGTAGGCCTTGGGTATTCTATATTGATGGTCACTTCTTATACACGTATTATATTCTATGTAAGCATGATTTACTCTAAGCATCATCTATGCATACTATAACATTATACACTTATTCATTACCTATGTTTATGCATTTTGATTATGGTGCTTATCTCTTGTTGCATTGCATCTACATACATAGTAATTCAAATGTACTAACACATACTCTATGCCTATATGATATTACCATGTGTGGACCGGAACCCCGCTTGACCATCCTCCTCCTCGACGTGGCTAGTACGATCTTTCTCAAGCTAGTTGGTGAGTCCTCAACTCAAAAGATGATATCTTTTGCTCTTATGTTATGCTAAGACTCTCTTTCCTTTATTTGTATGCTTTGATTATGAGGGTGAGCTCGGTTCCTTATCTTAGCCCTCGCTAAGTTCTATATTTAGAGGTGTTGTTGGACAAGTATGTAATGGTGATATGAGCCTTGTCTCTATTTGGCTCTTTAATGTTTTATGATATGGAAGAGTTCCCTTAGTCCCTATCCTTGCTTTGTACTCTTGTTGTTATTTTATTGCCTCTACGACCAATGATGTGTAATGATATGTTAAGAGGCTTGCTTGGGGTCCCCTCAGGTTCCCCATGCGCCATGTCACATCAAGTTCCTAGGCTTGGGTCGTGACAAACTTGGTTTCAGAGCACTAGGTTATTACTGTTCCTTGGCATCCAACACACCACGTCGATTAGAGTCTTATTTATAGTTGTGTTGTGCACCACAACGATGAGTAAGAGGCTATGAGACATTTTAGGAATTTTTTTCCTTCTTCTTACTCTATGTCGTGCTATAGAAGTTAAGGTAAGGTTTGCCCCCTCCCCCCAATAATTGTTCTTTGCTATGCTAGATTATGCCTAACACAAAAGAAAGAAGAGCCCGCACACCCAAGGAACAACTGGCTCATGGTGAGCTCTGGGATGCTCTCACTTTGCTAGCTCAAGTTGTGGTTAACCAAGCCAACTAAGGGTCCCAAGCCCCTCGTGCTTCTACTTTGGCATCTTGGGTGAGGGACTTCATGAGGATGAACCCACCGCAGTTCAATGTGTCTAAGGTGAATGAGGACCCTCAAGAATTTATTGATGAGGTATACAAATTGTTGTCTATCATGGGTGTGAGGTGGGAAGAGAAGATGGAGTTGGAGGCTTACCAAATCAAGGGGTCGCCCAAATATGGTGCACTCAATGGAAAGCGGAGAAGAGAAACAACATTGTGGTTCTATGGGAGAATATTTACGATGGCTTTCCTCAACCGGTTCTTTCCTCTTGAGTTTAGAGAGGCCAAAATGGTGGAGTTCATGAATTTGAAGCAAGAATATATGAGTGTGAGGGAGTATGTCCTCAAGTTCAACCAACTCTCAAAATATGCTCCATACTTGGTTGCCGACCCAAGGTCTAGAATGAATAAGTTTGTGATGGGTGTACTAACTTGGTGAGTAAGGAGTGCCGATCTGCTATGTTGACTATCTGCTATGTTGACTAGTGACATGGACTTATCCTGCTTGATGACTTACGCTGAACAAATGGAGGAGGAAAAGTTGATAAAGAGAAGGGGATCATGAGGCCAAGAGGGCCCGTTTTGAGGGTAAATTCCAAAGTCGCAAAGGTGGCCGATTTCATCAACGCCAAGGGTCTTCTCATGCTTCTAATAGGAGGTTTGCCAATGACATTCCTAAGGCCTAAGGTGATGTGCATGTGGGTCCTAATGATATGTGTCCAAGATGTGGTAGGGGGCATAGTGGCCCATGCTTGAGGAATACTAATGCTTGTTATGGTTGTGAGGAGATGGGGCATAAGGTGATGGATTTCTTTCAAAATCGCAACAAGGGTAAGGATGTTCGTCCTCAAGGCTAAGGTGCTAATGCAGTTTCTTTGGGTAGAGGAGGCCAACAAGGTGGTACCCCAAGGCATAATCGATTTTATGCTCTTCATGGGTGGCAAGGAGTTGATGAGGTTCCCGATGTCATCACTGAGATGTTAAAAGACTTTGATTTTGATGTGTATACATTAATAGTCCCGAGTGCCACTCTTTCTTTTCTTACTCCTCTTATTGCCAAAAAGTTTCATGTTGAGCCCGGATTGTTGTGTGAGTCTTATGAGGTGTCTACTTCTATTGGTGTATCTATTGTTGCTAGAAAAGTCTATAGAAATTACTTCATTTGCATCTTGCATAAAATATTATGTTGTGATCTTGTTGAGTTGGATATGGTTGATTTTGATGTTATTCTTGAGATGGATTGGTTGTATGTATATTATGCCTCTATTGATTGTAGAACCAGTAGGGTCAAATTCCAATTCCCAAATGAACTCGTCCTTGAGTGGGAGATTCATGATGTGGTGGTTAAGGGTAGGTTTATCTCATGCATTAAAGCCCAAAAATCAATCTCTAAGGGGTGTCTTATCACCTTGTGAGGGTTAGGGATGTGGAGTCCAAAGTCCTTCCTATAGAGTCAGTTCTGATGGTAAATGAGTTCCTTGATGTCATTGCTAGTGACGTTCCTGGTTTTCCTCCAGAAAGGATTTAGACTTTTGTATAGATCTCCTTCTCGATACTCAACCCATTTCTATTCCCCCTTATCGTATAGCCCCGACGGAGTTAAAGGAGTTCAAGAAGCAATTGAGAGATTTGTTAGAGAAGGGTTTTATTAGGCCTAGCCAATCACCTTGGGGTGTACCAGTGTTGTTTGTGAAGAAGAAGGATGGGTCTCTTAGAATGTGTATTGACTATCGACAACTTAAAAGGGTTACCATCAAGAATAAGTACCCTCTCCCAAGGATTGATGATTTGTTTGACCAACTTCAAGGGGCTAGTCACTTCTTTAAAATTGATTTTCGGTTTGGGTATCATCAAGTGAAGGTGAGGGAGTGTGACATTCCCAAGACAGCCTTCTAGACTAGGTATGACATTATGAATTTGTGGTTATGTGTTTTGGATTGACCAATGCACCAGTTATCTTCATGGATATTATGAATAGGGTCTTTAGACCCTATCTTGATTTATTTGTAGTGGTTTTCATTGATGATATTTTGATCTATTCTCATAGTGAGGAGGAGCATGTGGCTCATTTGAGAGTAGTGCTACAAAGATTGAGGGAAGAGAAATTGTATTCTAAATCTGAGAAGTGTGAATTTTGGTTGAAAAAGGTTGCTTTTCTTCTAGGTTATGTGCTTTCAGGGGATGGTATTAAGGTGGATGCTTAGTTTGAATGAATATGCTATTACAATGTGTGGATTGTATGCTCGGTTGATGCTGGTATTGAGTTGATGGTTTAGGTTTCATTGACATTTTACAATCTAGATTGATTTCTTGATTTTCTGGTAATTAGTTGCTAAAATGACCTTGATTCTCTTATAATTGTGTGTTCTTTCTTGTGGGGATGTGTGGTTGAAAGTGCTAGCAAATATTTGTATAACCCTTCCTTTAAGTCTCACCTAAAGTTGAAGTAAGGAAGGAAAGATGTTTTGCATGTGATTGCAAGCTTGTTTCCTATGTTATAATTGTGGATTTCATCATACCTTTGATATTGGCATTATGTGGATTAGAATGTGTCTTTACTATGCACCTATGTGGAATTTCAAATGTTGTGCTTGAAATTGTGTTACATAGTTGGATTGGTATGAATAACTGAGTTAGGTATTGATTTGTGATGAGCAGGAAGTGCAAGTACTCCGTGTCTGATCTAATGACTTTAACTTTCCCCATGATAAAGTGGGTGATTTCTTTCTTAAGGGTAAAGTGGTCATTAGGTTAGATTCTCACACCTTTGGGGAAGTCTGAGTACTCTTAGGTCAATACTCTCCTCATGAATGTGTTTATCGTGCTTAATAGATGTTTCGAAACTAGGGAAAATATGTGAAAGGGTCATAAGTTTGAAAGAGTTTGGTATTGCATCAACCAAATTTGGCGGTCTGTTGTTAGCTCGTCAAAGTGATTTGGCGTATCATCGAACTTCCCTAATGATCGCCTTTGTGCTAGGTTGTATAGGGGAGTTTTTAAACACTTTAGCAATGGTTAGTTAGACCACAAAGGTAGATTTGGCAATATGCAAAGTTCCACTTGTGCTTGCTAAAGTTACCCGATCTTCTCCCATGTTTCTTGGAACATTTAGTGATGGCCATTTAGATCGCCAATTCTATTCTGTGATCTGTCGATATGTCACCCCTCAACATGGTGATTGGGCATGTCACCCCCAACAAGATGATCTGTGATCTGTCGAACTATTTTGGTGGGATAAATGACCCTTCACCAAGTGTTTTCCATCTTTCATTATTTTTTCATTTCTTTTTACTTCTTGTTTACTTACACTCATAATTGGCTTTGTTTGGCAGACTTGGGCTGATTTAGGATTTCAATTTAGGATTTCACCTATGAAGGCTGTTATGCAATTTGGAAAGAAGGGTAAGATCAACCCTGGGCTGCGTTGCTACACTCCTAGTGGGTGGCTTGACCCTAATGAAGGAAACAAAATCTCCATGGATAACCCAATGCAAACCTTTAGAAAGAAGGTGAAGGGTAATGTTTTCAAGAACAAGCAGGTGCTTATAGAAAACATTCACAAAACTAAAGCTGCAAAGGCAAGAGAGATGACCTTGTCCATCCAATTTTCAGCCAGGAAGGCAAGGAATAAGGCAAGAAGGGAAACAAAGTTCATCAGGTGGGATGACTGATTGAATTGGGGACCTAGAGAAAAGTCAATACAACCTGCAATCCCACCACTTCTTCGTCAACTCCACCACCACACATGACTCACACGCCAAGTGATCAGGGGGATTCTTTATCTCACTCATTCCTTTTAAGTATTATTGTTTTTGTTTTTGATATATTGAGGATAATGCTTTTTCTTAAAAAGGTATGTGTATGTGTTATTTGGGGTGAGACAATTTGGGTTGTATATTTTGAACAATGGTGACACATTTTTTTTGTTTGTAAATATTTATTTTTGTATTGTAATAGTTAATAATGTTTTACTTTTGGTTGGTCATTGTGTATTTTGAATGATTGTGCTTGAATGCTAGTTTGAGCAAACCTTTATTTTAAAATTGGAGCATAAGTGATAAGCCATCATTTAAAATATGTTTCCAATCCCTTATGGACATTCCGAGTATTGATTGCCAATATCTTTAAATTTGATGGTTCCATGGGTGAAAAATGTATAATGACTCACAATTTAGTCTAAATTCAATTCGAAATGATCCATGCATGGATTGGAAGAATATTGATTTGACTAAGTAAATGGCGAGCTTAGATATGCCATGAATGTATGTTGCAAACAAGAGTTGTTGAGTTTCAGTTTAATGCTATCCATTACATCATTTGTGGCGAAGCTATACTTAGAGTGCATGTGTCATGACCCAAGCCTAGGGACTAGGCATGACACGAAAAATGGGAACCCTAAGGGACCCCAAACAAGCCTCTTAACATATCATTCACACATCCTTGGTTGCGGAAGCAAAATAAATAATACAAGAGATATAAATAAGGGAAGCGAGACTAAGGGAAGTGTTGATATTTATAGAAGCATAAAAGAGTCAAGCTTATAGCATAAGTACATCAGTTATCCAACAATACCTTAACATGGAATGGAGCGGGGGCGAAGACACTTTCCGGGCTCACCCTCATAGTATCAAGTGTTCAAAATAAAGAGATATCAAATAGTAAGTGTAGCATAGATAGTGTCTTTGGATGTGAGGACTCACCAAAGCTTATCTTCTGAAGTACAAAAACTAGCCATGAGGGGCATAATCGAGAGGTGCTCCAGTCCCTACATGATAATATCATGTAGGCATATAATATGCATTAGTATGTTTGAATGTACTAAGTATATAGGGTGCAATGCAACAAGACATAATCCAATATTATCAAAATGCATAATCATAAGCATTGGATAAGTATAATATCAATATGACATGCATGATCAATGCTTGAAGTAAAATATGCTTGTAAATCATATAACTTGCAAAGTATATCTTACATGTGTGGGAAGAGACCATAAACAACATAGACCAAGCGAACTACTACTTGGAATCCAAAGAATGTCACCCCCTTATAAGGTGATTGAGGTATCCACCCCTCAACAAGGTGATTGGGCATGTCACCCCCGACTAAGTGATTGAGGTATTCACCTCTTAACAAGGTGAGTGGGTATATCACCCCCCAACAAGGTGATCGAGGTACTCATCCTTCAACATAGTGATTGGGCATGTTACCCCCTAACAAGGTGATCGAGGTATGTCACCCCTCAACATGGTGATTGGGCATGTCACCCCCAACAAGATGATTGGGCATGTTAACCCCCAACAAGGTGTGGTCTACTTGCAACACCATAGATACTTTTCATGAATTCCATGCATACATGCAAGCCCTTAATCATAATAAAGTCATTTGACTTATAAACCATGTAATAGATCATCACTAACTTGAGAATCCTTGTCAAGAAATTTTATCAAACACTTGGTGGGTTCATAATGCTTATTCAAAATCATCCAATTCAAGAGTAAAATAATATGAGAAAACTAAATATAAATCAACCCACCCATATATCGTAAAACCCTCATGTAGGGTGCCTTCAAATCCTTCATCAAATCTCATGATAGATCATAGTTTCATAGGTCAAAATATGCATACTCTCAATAGACAAAACCAATCCATAGTATAAGCTTCAAATAGCTAGACATGCATAATCAATCAACATTTTATAAAACTCCAATATAATTTATAATCAAAATCCATAATGAGGGATACCCATAGATGATACAACTTGAAAATATGCAATTTTCATAAAAAGGGAAGATTGGGCTCCATGGGTGAAAGTACCCAATGGATGAAACCCATATACCTAAATTTGGGGATTCCTTGATGTAAACTTGAAAGGAGGCTTGGAGCTTGGATTGAGTTCTTGAGATCCAATGTAAGCTTGAAATCCTTGGATTTGGATGGGAATTTCGATAAAGTGTTGGAGGTTTTAGAGAGGTTTTTGAGTGATATAGAGTTGAAAAATGGCTAAGGATGCTCACTCAATTTTGCCCCCTGATCGAGAATATGAAGTTGAATTTTTGATATCACACATGAATTTTGAGATATATAGAAATTACAATTATGGGCATTTTAATGCACATTTTGGGGTGTTTCAGCATGTGTGTGATCACCGCGAACTTGCTCAGTTAGTCTCTTAAGGCTTTTGTAACAACCTATGAAAATAATCAAAGGCCATCTTTGTGAAATCTAATTAAGCCAAAAAGCTAACTAATTATTTGTTGATACCTCTTTAGTCCCTATTTGAGCTTTTAACCATTTCTTTGATAGCCATGAATAGAACCATCCTTTTCTCTATTTTTATCTTGATCATGAAACTCTTAGTGGAACCATACCCTCCAAAATTTGTTAGAGATTGATCATTAAATATAAGTTGGGGGTGTTGAAGACTACGATGGTGAATTGATTAAGGAGCTTAAAGTGTAGAGGATGCTATCAAGAAAGAAAATGCTAAAAAGAAAGGAACTAGGAAAAGAAGAGGTGTTTCCTAATTGAAAAAAGAAAGTGTGTGGATATGTGAATTACAAATAATGTGATCAGAAAAAGTAAAGTTATGAAATAAAGGAGTGTGAAAGAAATAAAGCTTGAGTGGGGATGTCTTTGGGAAGTGGAAAAAGCGATGCAAAGGAACAAAAAGAACTGGATGGGATTGTGAACAAGAAGTGAATTGGAATAAAAATAGTGCTTAGGCAAATCTTCGAAGGGGCCAAGTCACTTCTACCAAAAATAATCCATACCCATCCCTAAGCCTTCATTATAGATCCTTAGCAAGTCCTTTATGACCCTAGTGGGTTTACTTAGGTTTTAGTTGAGTGAAAATAAAGGCAAGCATATAGGTGAAATCATAGAAGTTACTCTTCTTTTGAGAGCATGATTGTTGTGCATTCATCTTTCTAGAATTAATATGCCGGTGATTATGTGGATGAGGAACTCTTTGTTGTAGAATGCATGAATTAGTGACTAAACATGAGCTTGCAAACTTTTGAGCAACTGTGACCATATCTTGGCATAGACATTTGTTAGTCATCTTGTGAGGCTTCAAAATTACATAAGTGGTTTGTGGAAGCTTTATTCAATAGGTGAATCGAGTGTCATATATATATTTCTCTCTTGTGGCCCTATGTGAAGCGATGGTGTTAGAATTTTGATGCTTCATTTGCTTGAGGGCAAGGAAAAAAATTAAGTTAGGGGTATTGATGAGTCCTGAGTTAGATTCATATTTGGGCTCTATTTGGTGAATGTTTTTGTCCTCAATGCATATTTTCACCTTGGAAACTAACAAATTGTACTTGAAATGTTAGGTTTTGTGCATAAGAAGGACTTAAGGGCAAACAAAAGCAAGACAAAGAATATCGAGAAAAAAGTGCAAACATTGCAAGCAAAAGAGGCATTACCGAATGTAATCCACGCTACGCCAAGAAGGAGATGCATCGCTAAAAGTCCCAGAACAAACCCTAAAAGGATTTGGTAAATTAGTGGTATAAATGAGGAATTAGCATATTGCCAAATATGAAATGCGATCTCGATTGGGACTGCCAAAAGTTTTCAAATGATGATGGACAAATGCTTGAAACTTAGAAAAATTTGGCGATGCTGCAGGAGATTTGGTGATCCAAAAAAGTCAATTTGGCTATCTATTACTCACTGATGAAAGTTCAAAACAGAAATCAAATGTGTGGTCTAAGAAGTTATTAGCGCATCGCCGATTAGGTTGGTGATGCCCGACTTATGTTGCCAACTTGGTTTGCAGGCTAATAGATAAAAATTTGAGAATTTTGGGGAGTTCTACTAAGTACTTATCTAGATTCACCTTGTACTCGCTTGTTTTCCTTTCACTGAGCCATATTTGCTACTTTTATTGAAAGATTAGCATTAGGTTGAGTTTGGGGTGATTATAATTCTTTTTCGAGAGCTTTAATTGGAGCCATGGATAATATTATTGGTATTCTATTTTCTTTTTCATCCATATTCGTCTAAAAGCCTCCATGTTGGGGGTGTGTATTAACTTAGGGTTTTGAAATTATGATTGAGTTTTGAAATTATGATTGGGTATTCAGTATTTTGAATCAATTGCTATTAATTAGTGAGAGTTTATTTTTATTACCATGCTTAATTAACGCTTTGATATTGCAAACTCATGGTTTATGCCTAAATCTTTGATTATTGGAATTATAATTGAATAATTAAAGTGGGTAATCAATATGATAGACATAATGTTGTGGGATTTTTTTGAATGCCTCGGCAGGGTTCAATCAACTAAGGCTTTTGTTATGACCTAAACCTACGGCCTAGCTGTGACACGACAAATGTGACACCCAAAGTCATCCCACCCAAGCCTCGTGTTTATATCATAAGCATTCATAAGGTAATATAAGCATACATAAGAGAATAAGTAAGTGGAAGTTTGTCAAAGTAAAAGTCATAGTTCCCATAGGGGAATGCACATCAATCTATTAAGTCCAAGTCATGCCTCCACATCATAGATTTTGGTGGGGACTAGCACATATCTCACTAGCTCACCCTCAAGACATGCATCAAAGAATGAAAATGATAAATTCTTAACATAAAGGAAAAACATCATAAGGTTTGTTCCCAAAGCACAGGAACTCAACAACAAGTCTTCAAGCTCAAAATGCAAATGTAGCCACGAAATGGAATAGTCATCTCCTCATCCGTCCGTACATGGTTAGATTATGTAGGCATAGAAGTATGCGTTAGCACATAGAATGTACTAAGTATGAAGGGTACACCATGAATCAAAGGATATCATAATAATATCAATATGCATAATCATAAGCAATATGATAAGGACACAATATGTATGAACATGCAAGTTTAAAACCATGACGAGAAGAATCACAAAATCCATTCATAACATTAACATTACATGTGTGGGAATAAGACCATAACTGACATATAAGACCATTCAAACTATTACATGGAATCTCTATGTTGCCTCTACACAGAGTAAAAAAGTAGCCTACTTTGCCAGGGTAGATTATACCTTACCTTATGTGAGCCTTCCCATTTCAACAAGTTCTTAAAAAAGAACCTTACAGGAACCTTCCCATTTAGGCATATGCTTTACTTATATGGATCTACAAATGTAATACTATATAGGCACATAATCATCATCCCTACGATGGCACGTAGTTATAAGAGAGGTAGGATTTACATTAAGGACCCCTTAGGTTGAGTCCCCACCTCCAATCTCATTTGGTGCTAAGTTATATCCCACCGAATACGTAAATCATGCATATACATCACTTTCAACATAGTTCATACTTCATTAAAGTAATACTTTCATAATTCATAAATAGTCATAATAACATTCATGAAAACTTCATGTCATAAGAATAGTCCATCTACTTTTCTTTCATCATAGTGTGGGTAGATGTTCGCACCTTAAAATCATTATAAACATTTGGGTTTTCATCACTCCCTTTATCATAGCATCATTATAACTTTCAATACATCATCATTGTCATAAAATATACTTTTACATACTTGAGATCATAATCAAGAAAATCCATAGCTTTATCATAAGAGACTAGTGCTAATTGTGGGTCCATAAATAATTGAGTCAAAACCATGCAATTGAGTAGGATTCATAGAGAAAACACGTAATTAAAATCAATTAGGATCATTGACAAATGAACCCATATCAAATCATTAAGCCTTAATTATGCTTACTTTGAAATCACATACTTTTGCTTGAAAATCACATGGATCATGTAATTTATAACAATTCATGCATACTTAGTCATAATCATCATAATCTATGCATTAAGAATCATAGCTTAAAATCCCATAAGAATTCATCATGAAACTTTGATAAAAAAAGTTTCTGGATTGGGTTTCATTGTGAAACTAATCTATGAATGAAACCCTACATACCTTATGTAGAATCATTAAATTTGAAGAAGAAAATCTAGAAATCCTTGATCATACCTTCAAGCTTTAGCTTCAATGGAACCTTTGACATAACGAAAGAAATATTGAGAACCTTTGAGAGAAATTTGAGAATTAAACGCTTTAAATATAGTAGGAATGAGATAATAAAGGTTAGGTTGGTTAAGGCAGTCAAGATAGCCAATACGACATAGTTTAAGACTTAGACGAATTGGAAATATAAAAAACAACCTTCATAAAACTGCCAGAGCCATCCATGAAACCCTTCCAACTGGCTGTGGATGCACATATGGCTCGTACCTTGGCTCATGAATCTGGAAATTTGAGCTACTGGAATTGGAACTTCTAAGCCACTAACCTGCAGCATGACTCATTGTTCTACTTATGGGCCATAACTCCTTCTGTAGGGTGATTCCAGACTTAGACAAATTATTGGTCCTTCAAGATTACTTTCTATGAACCTGTTGATGATCGTGGTTCCTTATACGATCCATCTGGTATCACATAAGTCAACTCCTATAAATTCCTCAATTTTCCATTATCCCTGGCACTTTCCATGAGATCACCTCTGAC
>DF367510.1:2395-21826 GCA_000787875.1 Solanum virginianum | reverse complement strand
AATATATACCAAAAGTAAGCTCCGAAATAAGGGGAGCACTCCAAATAGCAGAAGGGTGTCCTAAATTAATACATCACCAAGCTGTGCATCGGTACCTGCGGGCATGAAACGCAGCCCCCGAAGAAGGGGGGTCTATACGAAATATTTACTGAGTATGCAAAGTAGAAGATACAAAATATAAATCTGAGTAATAATCGAAACAGAAGTATGTAAGGTAAATACATATCCAAAATTATTAAAATGCTTACTTTCTAAATACAAATCATGCATATAGCACAAGAACTATGGTCGCCCGCCCGTCGATGGTGCCATAACACAGCATAACACCAGAAAGTTTCAAATCTCTGAATCTCCCTCAGTTGTCACAACACCACGTAACACCAAACACAGCATAATGCCCAACAAAAGCAAAACCCGATCCTCGAGCGAGGAGCTCGATGAACCATAAACACAGCATAACACCAGAAAGTTTCAAATCTCTGAATCTCCCTCAGTTGTCACAACACCACGTAACACCAAACACAGCATAATGCCCAACAAAAGCAAAACCCGATCCTCGAGCGAGGAGCTCGATGAACCATAAACACAGCATAACACCAAAGTATATCATAATGTGCACAAAAACCAACGGCCCAGGAACTGGCAAACGATATCATACTAGTAGGCATGAGCAGAGTAGTGAGTAATCATATGCATAAAATTATTGTCATTAATCCAAAAGATAAGTAAAATAGTCATATTTGAAATCTGAATAATGATTGTTACATATTCTTTCAAAAGTTATCGAAATTGCATAAAAAGGCATCATGAGACCCATGGATGGGTGGAGACCCAACCTGACCCAGCCTATGTAGAATATACTCATCCTAGATCATACAAGCTCATATGAGAATTTCGAAGCAATCTGAGCTTTTCTGCAAAAGTTATGGGCGTTTGTAATTTTAGAATTGTTAAAGAATAAGTTCTTTTAAAACTAATCAGCTTTCATATACCCTTTGTAACTTATGAGTTCCAAGGACATAAGGATCAATGTTATGACATATTAACATAAAAATACCAAGGAACAAATATGGATTATAAACATGCCTGAATTGCGAGAATAGAGTTTCCTCGAGGCTCGTATCATAGCCTATTTTAACTAAGGCATTTCTAAAAAGGGCAGCATTTCCCCTGAAAATAGGCCACCCCGAGAATTCAACTCGGCCAAACCAATCAATAACAACAAACAACCTATCAATATCAACAACCAATCCAAAAGGGAATACAACAATAATAGCTCTCTTTTTCATCATTCAACAACATTCATAAATTCGATTCAACGGCTTACCTTTAAGCCAAAATCGATGCTTGTACATTCAAATACTAACCCAAATCCATACCGACAATATTTAAAGGCATTCTCTCTTTAAGCTAACATCGATGCTTGTACATTCAAATACTAACCCGAATCCATACCAACAATATTTAAAGACATTCTAAGCAATTTACATAACACTTTCAACAATCCAAATTTTTCTCCAATCTAGCCAAGAATAGCCCCTAAACCCGAGAACCCCACTTTTCACATTCCTCATTCTCAAATCATGATTTGCACCCACAATTCATATTCAAACAATGCTATTCTCATTCATATACAAATTACATTAATTAAGCAATAACCTCCAAATTAGTCTGCAACAATTATAACATCAATTTGAGCCAATAAATATTTATTTCCCACATAGAATTCATAATGACGACGACTAAAATATTAATCAACATTCATTCGTTCATTGTCATGTAATATGACCTATTTTTGGATAGCACATCAACATACACATATGGATGATTATCAATCATTCCTTCAATCTACAATGGTCATAATATAATAACTAGGCATCAATTCATAGTTTCAACACAACATAACACTACACACACACACACATGGCCTAAGCACCTCACACACAACTCACTTCCAACATTCCATATGTCATAATTTTCCTCCATTTTAACATAATACAACATGTTTACAACCTTTATAACACATAAAAAGATCAAATCTTACCTTTTCTCTTCAATTCCACAATAGGCTAGGGTTTTCAAAGGAGCAAAAATAGAGGGTTAATCGCTCCAACGATAACTCCATGCTACTTAGGGGCTTCAATATAGTGGGTTTACATCATTAAATAATTCTTTAAGTGGCTAGAAGTGATTTAAAAATTTTTCTTCTTTCTTTTCTCTTGGCCGAACCTCTTAGAGGTTTTTTGCCACTTTGCTTCTTTTTTTTCTAAGTGTTGGATGGTAAAAGGATTAAAGTAGTCCTCTTTTATGTTAGAACAAGACTTAGCCAAGTGTCCATGGCTCACACCATGTGTTATTCCAATTAAAAGTTAACACAAAATTATATGGGCCCTATTTTAATGCCACATGGCTAAGGGCTAAATAATTCATGATTTTCAACTTTCAATTAATTCTAATTTTGGTCCCAAATTTTTCTAATTGTTCCATTCCAAGAAAATTTATGAACAACTTATGTCTCAACATAAAATCAAAGGTAAAAAATCTCAACTTTATATCCTAGAATAGTTTTTTTCTTAACTTGTCATAATTAATCTGAATTGTTCTAATGCATGAAATACGGGTTCTAACAGTGACAAAGTGGCATCGTCACTAACTTACAATGAGGGTTAAAACTCATCTCTACCTAGGTAATGGGGTGGCAACATCACCAACCTACCAAGGGGTTAATACCTTGGAAATCTAACTTGGTCTCATCTTCATATATGTTATTTTATATGAGCATGTTTTGCTTATGCATTAACCATATATGACATATTGCTATATTAGGCCTATTGGCTATGGTTAATGCATGTTGATTATGAAGCTTATCTCTTGTTGCATTGCATCCCATATACATAGTACATTCAAATGTACTAAGACATACTTTTGCCTACATGATATCACCATGTAGGAACCGCTATCCAAGTTGATCATCCTCCTCCACATGGCTAGACGGTGGTATACCAAGCTTGTTGGTGAGTGCTCTATTCTGGGGACTTTGGTTTATGTTTGCTCTGATCTATGTATTGAGACACTATCTTATGTTCTATTTGACTATAAGGGTGAGCCTAGTTATCTTGTCTTGGCCCCTGCTCTATCTATGTAAATAGAGATATTTGTTGGACATATTGAATATTTATGTATGAGCTTTGACTCCTCTATGTTGTTTAAGTATTACACTCTCTCCTTCTCCCTTAGTATCATTTCCCATTGTTTATCATTCTTATGATATTTTATATTGCTTCTGCGACCAAGGATATGTAATGATATGCTATGAGGCTTGTTTGGGGTCCCTTTGGATTCCCCATTTGCCAGTCACGTCTAGACCCTAGGCTTGAAATGTGACATAGGGAGGCATGAAGAGGGACATTGCCAAATTCATTTTCGGTTGCCATAGTTGTCAACAAGTCAAACCCGAGCATCAAAGGCCGGGTGGCCTAACCTAAGTCATAGAGATTCCCACTTGGAAGTGGGAGGTAATTAATATGGATTTTGTGGTTAGGTTGCCTAAGACTAGAAAAGGGTTTGATTCTATTTGGGTGGTGGTTGATAGGATGATGAAATCAACTCACTTTCTACCATTTAAGACCACATATGGGGATGAAGAGTATGCAAGGTTGTACATCCATGAGATAGTGAGGTTGCATGGGGTTCCTTTGTCCATCATATCAAATTGTGGTGCACAATTCACTTCATATTTTTGGAGGTCTTTCCAAAGGGGTCTTGGTACAAAAGTTCACCTTAGTACGATCTTCCACCCTCAAATGGATGGCCAAGCTGAAAGGACAATTCAAACCCTTGAAGATATGCTTGGGGCATGTATATTGGAGTTGGAGGGTAGTTGGGATGACCCTCTCCCTCTGATTGAGTTTGCCTACAGTAATAGCTATCACTCTTGTATCGGTATAGCTCCTTTTGAGGCTCTTTATGGGAGGCATTATAGATCATCGATTGGTTGGTTTGAGGTTGGAGAGGTGGCTTTATTAGGACTGGATCTGGTTATGGAGGAACTTGAGAAGGTTAGGATGATTAAGGAAAGGTTAAGAACAACCCAAAGTCATCAAAAATCTTATGTCGATGTGAGAAGGAGAGACCTTGAATTCAAAGTTGGTGATTGGGTTTATTTGAAAGTTTCTCCAATGAAAGGTGTGGTCTATTTTGGTAAAAAGGGGAAGTTGAGTCTAGGATATACTGGTCCTTATGAGGTCTTGAAGAGGATTGGCAAGGTATCTTATGAGTTGAAGTTGTCTAGTGAAATGAATTTGCTTCATCCGGTGTTTCATGCCTCTATGTTGAGCAAATATGTTGGTGATGCTAATGCTATTGTGCCTTGTTGAGGATAACTTGAGTTATGAAGAGGTTCTAATTCAGATTTTTGATAGGAAAGTGAAGAGATTGAGGAACAAGGAGGTTGTATCCCTTAAGGTCCTTTGGAAGAACTAACAAAATGAAAGTTCTACTTAGGAGGCCGAAGCAGACATGCAAAAGCAGTACCCTTACCTTTTCCACTCCACTCAAGCCTAAGGTACTAATTCTAAGTCCCTTGTCTGATTTCAAATCTTATGTTTCAGCCCCTATGTCACTCATATGCATTCATATTTAAGTTGGCAAGTTGTGGTGATTTTACACGTATATTGAGATTTTGAAAATAATATTTAAAGATAATGTTGCATTTTAGTTGGGACTAGTTTGTTTACGATGAGTCTTGTCTTGTGCGTCTTTTTTACATTCGGGGACGAATGTTCCCAAGGGGAGATATTGAAACGACCCCAAAAAGTGCCCGAAAATGTGCCTCGGAATGCCCAAAATTTTAAATTCCATATATCACAAAATTATGTTTGCTATTTCAAAATTCTGTTTGCTATTTCAAAATTCTGACTTCAAATTCTTGTTTAGGGGGCAAAAATTAGGTGAAAAAGGGTCTAACCCCAATTTAAGAGCGAAAGATTAGCTATTATGGATTTCCAAGAATGCAATTTCCAGTGGCAAATCCACGTTGCGGTGTAAAAAATGACCTGTTTTTTCTAAGTTTGGTCCAAGACTTCTATTTCTTGGGTCTAAGTATTCTCAAACATGTTTTTACCTATACTTAGTGAATATTCACCCTCATATCATTGTAGACATTGTCCAATACTCACTCAAATTTTCACTCCCCAAACTCGTTTCAAAACTCAAGTTCATAAGCTATCTTGCCAACCCGTTTCAAAATTTTGTAAGGAATCACAAACCTTGGGTTCACTTTACCCTTCATTCCGAAACAGACAACACCCTTCATGCATGAAACTTTGAGATACATCCAATCTCCTACATCAAACTCCAGATCTCTCCTTTCCATATCCACATATGACCTTTCTTGGCTTAGAGCCATTTTCAATCTATTTCTTATCATCCTTACCTTCTCCATAGCCTCCAAAACCAAATCCAAGCCTAACAAAGCCATTTCACCTACCTTATACCAATCAACCATGTTCTACACCACCTACCATAAAGAGCTTCAAAAGGGCCTATTTTGATGCTAGAATAATAACTATTGTTATATGCAAACTCAACAAGCGTCAAGTGATCATCCCAAATACCCTTAAACTCAAAGACATAGGCACTCAACATATCCTCAAATATTTGGATGGCTTTTTTTGCTTGACCATCCATTTATGGATGAAATGTTGTACTCAACTTTACCTTAGTACCCAAACCTCTTTGGAATGAGCAATGACTTCTGGAAATTAGAAGTGAATGGAGGACCAAGAATTGATATTATTGATACAGTAACCCCATGTGACTAGACCAACTCATGAATGTACAAACTTGCATATTCATTGGTACTATAGGACGTCTTGGCCGACCAGAAATGAGTCGATTTAGTCATATGATCCACAATCACCCAAACAGAATTTAATTATTTTCGAGTTCGAGGCAACCCAACAATTAGTCCATATTTATTTCCTCCAACTTCCAATTTGGGATTTCAAAATCTTGTACTAGGCTATTAGGCCTTTGATGCTCAGCTTTGACTTGTTGAGAATTTTAACACTCGGCCACAAACCTGGATATATCTCTTTTCATACAACCTACAATATACTTCTTTCAATCATGATATATTTTGTTGGAACATAGATGAATGGAATAAGAAGAGTTGTGGGCTTCTTGCAAAATCAAAGTTCTCAACCTATCTATATCCAGTACATACAAACAACCTTGGTATCTAAGGACATCATATCCCCCTTGTGAGAAGACCTCCACCTTTTTCTCTGCAACCAATTTCTTCAATTCAACTAAGGTTGGATCAAGGTCTTGCTTGAACTGCACATCAATAACCAAGGAATATTGAGACATCAAGAATAACCACAACATCATCACTAGTTTCTTTAACCTAACACCCCATCTAACCAAATGATGAACCTCTTTTACCAAATCTTTCATTACACTCTCAACATGACTTACACTACCCATGGTCATCCTACTCAAAGCATTGGACACATATTGGCCTTCCTAGGATGATAGTGAATACTCATGTCATAATCTTTGAGAAGTTCAAGCCATCTATGTTGCCTTAGATTCAAGTCTTTTTGAGTGAACACATACTGCAAGCTCTTGTGTTCAGTTAACACATCAACATGAATGCCATAGAGATAATGTTGTCAAATCTTAATGACAAACACCACAACGGCTAGTTAAAGGTCATGAGTTTGATAATTGTGCTATTGTACCTTCAATTATCTAGAATATAATACTATAACCTTGACATTCTGCATCAAAGCATAACCGAACTCAACCCTGTATGCATTAGAATACACCACAAAACTAGCCAAACCATCTGGAAGAGTCAAGATTGGAGTTAAAGTCAACTTATCTTTCAAAGTCTAGAAACTCTTCTCATATACATCAGACCATACAAACATGGCCATATTCTAGGTCAATTTGGTAAAAGGGGAAGCAATTGAAGAAAACCTTTTTACAAATTATCATCAGTGATGTGTTGCCAAAATACAACCCTTTTGATGCTTAAAACATGTAATTTTATGTGTTCTCAATGCGATGTTAGTTGATTTTATATGTTTTTGTATTTATATTTACAGGATTATAGTTTGGCCATGAGATTTGGAGAAAATTGCAAAAGTTGCTCATTTTTATTGTTATACGAGACCATCTATGGGTGGTAGATCATTCTATGGGTCGTATGGAGGTTTCATGAAGATTTTTAGTGAGGGAAAGTTTCTTAAAGTTTATTTAATGAACATCCAGATGAGTCCTAGAGAAGTTTATGAGTCATAGAAGAGACTTCGTACCCTGATGATCAGAGAATGGAATTTGTAGGAATGTCATCAAACGAAACCCCTATTATAGGTCATAATTCATTTTACAAGTCGTAGAGGGGTGTCATAGGGTTGATGTCCATAATTCCAGCAGCTGAGGACGAGACCTCGATTATAGGCATAGAAGTAAAAAAGGTTGTAAAGTACCTTTCGTATAGTGTGCCGATCGGTTCTTCTATTTTGTTTAGGACATGACTTTTAATTATTATAAATAGGATATTTAGATTAATTTTCAGAAGTTTTCACCCAGTAATTAGAGAACTCAATATTGTTGAGAGAGAATATTGTAAGATCATATTGGAGAGTGTTTGAGAACACTTATCATTTATTTCAATCTTTAAGCTTGTGATTTTTATCGAAGCGGGATTGCTTGTTCTCAGATCTATTGTGTAAGTGTTCAATTATGTCTTTTCAATTTGTTATTCCTGCATCCATACATAGCATGAGTTGCAAATTCCACAACAAGGGTTGTGGGAACTATTAAGAACTAATAAAGTAAAACTAGATAATTCACAATTCTTGGAAGGTGTTAAATTATGTCTTCTCAATTCATAATTCCTGCATCCGTACATAGCATGAGTAACTAAATCCGCAACAAGGATTGTGGGAACCATGAAGAACTAACAAAGTAAAATTAGATAATTTACAATTCTTGGAAGGTGTATATACATGTATTAATTAACTCTTTTTATTTTGCGCATTTGCTAGTGGTGGTCAACATTAGAACCTATCTAGTGTTACTGACTAGACTAAGGTAGTAATAAATAGGATTCAATTGATATGTTCTTGTCTAATCAACAAAACTAGGCTAAGGGAAGGTTTTACTAGGACTAATAGGTAATTGTTAGTAATGCATAATATGGAGATAGGGCAAGTCACATAGTGAAATTCACCTCTCGCCTTTGACCAAAGGGCTTAGTGCACATAAATTATCATCCTATATGCTATACACTAGAAAAAAGTAGGTTATCTAGTTATACTGAGTAGGGGAATCATGGGAAACACAATACCTTAGTTTCTCTCCATTATTGACTTCTCTCTTGTGATAGTTAATTTTATTTTCTTATTGGTTATTGCAAACTCTGCCACCCCCTCTTTTATAGAATTAAGTTGGTTAATTATTAAATTATATATTTGTGAATTCTCTTGAGTTAATGTATTCCCTGCAGGTTAAACCCTAACCTTGGTTAGGTTATATATCTTGACAACGACCGCTTTAACCTCTAAAAAGTAGGTGTAACTTGGGCAACATCAAGATTTTGGCACCTTTGTCGGGAAATACTGCCAGACTTAGTGAATTCATCAACAATTCAAGTGTTAATCCTTAGTTCCCTTATTTTACTTTGTTTTGTTTTTGTTCTTTTTTCAGGGTGTAGGTTGTATACCAAATATTTGGAGTCAAGGTAATCCCTTAACTCCGTTTGATCCAGAGATCCACAGAATATTAAGAAGAATAGCCTAAGATAATGCCAATAATTCGATCAATGCATATTTGTACAGGAATAATAACGAGGATACTAAGAATGAGAAACTACCTCCTTTTGAGGACATTACTCCACTGCCTCAGGATTTTCACACCAATGCTTACTAGTGAAATCAGTATAGGTTGAATCGTATAGCTATGGAGGTGACTGGACCTATTGTGTTTCCACTACTACTAGTAGACACAAAGTTCATAGTCTCAAGTAGATTACATATGATGCTGTAGAATCATGGGCTATTTGCTGGCTTACCATCATAAGATCCTCATAGCCACCTATATAATATGGCATTCATTTGTAAGAGTATACTGGGAACACATAGTCTGTTTGTGGATGTTGTAGGACTTCGTGTCTTCCCATTATCTTTTATAGACAATGCTATATTACGACTATCTGAGCTCCTGCAGAGTTCGATAACTAGTTGGGTAGACTTGCAAAGACCTTTTTGGGAAGGTACTTCCCTAGATCGAAGAAGCTCAAGTTGAAAGACCAAATCAACAACTTTGAGTAACTTCCTAGAGATTCGATAAGCACTACTTAGGAGCCATTCACAAAATGTCTGAGGAGCATCCCTAACCACAAAATAGTTAATGATACCTTGGTGGAGATCTTCTACAGTGCCCTTGGTAAGAACAATCAGGCTTGTGCTAACAGTATCATGGGGGGCGTGTTTCTAGATCAGTCATTTACAAGGATTGCAGAGCAAATGGAAAGAGTGATCAAGACAAATCCTGCATGGGGGCAGCAAGATAGAGTATCCACTAAAAGTTCATGTGCTATCACAGTAGGTCCAAAGCAAGCTAGAATTAATAAATAAATCATGCAGTAACTTGCTTAGATTTGCACAGGTATGGAGGTGATAATGAAGTAAAGCAAAGAGAGAGTGAATGTAGTGGTTCGTCAACCTCTCTATGCACCCATATATGAGAAGCCACATTATGATGAGGATGCATGTTTTGTTGCTGATCTTACGGGGGGTTTTCGAACTAATACCTTAGGTTCCAACCAAAAATATTGGTGCGAAGGTCAAGGAAACAAAGGTCTAAATGTTAGTAGAGATAGAGCTTACAGGGACAACCATAAAAGTTACTACAATAGGAATAAGGGTCTAGATACAAATTAGGGTAACATAGAAGGCTGCAGAAATGGTCCTTATATGCGATGACATAATTGTGATGCAGGTGCAAACATTTCCAGAATTAAGGAGATGTTTGATCAACTGTTGAAGAAGGCTGAGACATAGGATGAGACTCTAATGGGCATGAACTTAGAGATTTCAAGTATTAATCAAAAAAAGTAGAGTCTCACTCTGTGGCTATCAAACAATTGGAGCAATAGTTTTGTCAAATACTGACTCAGCTTAATCGGCATTAGAGGGGTATTAGAAACATGATACAAAATCCCAAAAATGAAGGGCAATGTATGGCAATTACTACTCAATGTGGCAAGAGCAGCATTGATCCTCCTATGCCGATTGACATAGAAGATTTTTGCGAGAAGACTATTGCAGCCGATGATGCAGATGAAGGAGATGATCGTGGCAAGGTTTTTATTAAAGCAGCCGACATGCCATAAAAGTTGAAGCCCATTCTTAAGCTTCCTTCTCCCTTCCTTCAAAGAATCAAAAAGAGGGAGGAGGAAGGCAAATTCAAGCACATTCTCTCCTTCTTGAACTAGCTCTCCATTAATATCCCTCTCATTGAGGCATTGGAGAAGATACTAGGGTATGCTAAGTACATAAATGACATGGTCACTAAAACGTGCACTATAAGTTAGGTTCTCTCCCAAGGGCTACAATATTACAGTGCTATTGCTACAAGGTCTTTGGTTTCGAAGAGAGAAGATTTGTGTTCTTTCACCATACTTTGCACCATTGGAGATGTGGAGTTTTCAAGGGCACTAGGTGATCTAGGTTCTAGTATTAATCTGATGCCCTTTATGATCTACAATAAGCTTGTACTGGGAGCCCCTACTCCACCTAGCACACAGTTATTATTGGCAAATCACACAGTGAAGAAGCCTGTAGGGATACTATATGATGTGTTGGTAAAACTTGTAAAGTTTGTATTTCCAAATAATTTTGTAATCCTTGATTATACGGTCACTTTTGAAGTCCCTATCATCTTGGGAAGGCACTTCTTACCTACTAGATACACCTTAGTGGATATGGAGAAAGGCCAACTCAAGTTTAGATTTGGGAAAGATAAGGTCATATTCAAAGCTTGTTAGCAAGCAAGGAAAGACAGTGATGTGAGAGTGGTTTTGGTTATCGAGGTTGTTGATAATGTTGAACCAGAGTTACAACTTGAAGAAAGATCGAGTATTGACACCTTAGATGCAGTGCTAATAAACTTCAATAGTGATGGTATCCCAGACTATGAGGAGACAGTGAATGCTGTAGGGGTGTCTTATGATCCTAGGCACCAAACTAAGCTAGAGCTTGATTTGCAGAATTAGGAATCACTAACTGTAAAGCCCTCCATAGACCCACCGGTGTTAGAATTGAAGGCCCTTCTAGTATATCTAAGGTATGCATTTTTGGAGGAACACAACACTTTGCCAGTCGTAATTGTTGTAGGACTTAAATGTAGACAAGTGAGTGACATTGTAATGGTGCTTAAACAATTCAAGAAAGCCATCGAATGGATGATTGTAGATATCATTGGTATCTCTCCCAGGGTATGTACATAAAAAATCCAGCTGTTCAAGGACTACAACCTGAGCATAGAGTACCAAAGGCACCTCAACCCTCCTATGCAAAAAGTTTTGTGCAAAGAGATTAACAAATGGCTGGATGCAGAAGTAATCTACCTGATCACCAATAGTGAATGGTTGAGTTTGGTGTTATGTTTTCCAAAGAAAAGACGTATCATAGTGGTACCAAATGCCAACAATGAGTTAATCACAATGCAGCCAGCTATATGCTTGATGGAGGGTATGCATAGATTAGAGGAAACTCAATGCTTTGAAAGAAAAAGATCACTTCCCTATGCTATTTATAGATCAGATGTTGGATCGACCAGCTGGAAAAGATTAGTATTACTTTCTTGATAGGTATTTAGGCTATAATCAGATCATCATTACTATAGAGGATCAAGATAAGATGATATTTACATGGCCCTATGGCACCTTCGCATTCATGAGGATATCATTCGTGTTGTGTAACGCCCCAGCAATATTCCAGAGATTCATGATGTCCATCTTCTTAGACATGGTGGAAGCAGCTATTGAAGTTCTCATGGATGTCTTTAGTGTGCTTGGAGACTTATTTACAGATTACTTGAAACACCTATATGCAGTTTTACAAAGACATGAGGAGAGTCACTTGGTACTGAATTGGGAAAAGTGTTATTTTATCGTAAAAGAGTAATTGTGTTGGGGCAAAGAATATCTAACAAAGAAATAGAGGTAGAAAAATTTAAAGTAGAGGTGGTTGACAAGTTCCCACTACCCATTTTAGCAATTGGTGTGAGGAGTTTCTTAGTGCATGAAGGATCCTATTAAAGGTTCATAAAAGATTTCTCTAAAATTGCATATTTTTTGTGCATGTTTTTGTAGAAAGATTCTATGTTCGTGTTTGATGATGTATGCCTCAAAGCCTTTGAAGAGTGTAGGTTGATCTCAGCACTAATCATTGTAGCTCTAGACTAGTCTAAGCCCTTTGAAATCATATGTGATACAAACGGGATTACGCTTGGTGTACTATATGAACAACACCAAGAGAAGATATTACATCCCATATACTATGCCAACAAAGCCTTAAATACAGCCTTAAAGAATTACACAATCACCAAGCAATAGTTACTCATAGTGGTCTTTGCATTCGACAAGTTTCAATCATTAAAGACCAAAGTAGTAGTGCATATAGACCACTCAAAATGTAGGTACTTCATGAATAAGAAGGATGCAAAGCCAAGGTTAATGAGATGGGTGCTTCTATTACAAAAGTTCAACTTCGATGTCATTGATAGAAAAGGGATAGAGAAACAAGTTGCAGGTCACCTCTCCAAATTGGAAGATGGGCTAATGATAAAGTTTGATGGAGATCGATGATTTTTTCCTAGATGAGAGAGTGTTGGTTGCATCCCATAATTTAACACCTTGGTTTGCAGACTATGCATACTATTTGGTAAATGACATTGTGCTGCCGGACATGTACACACGCCAATGTTAGAAGTTTATGTCTAATGTGAGAAAGTTCTTTTAAGCTGATCTATACTTGTTCTATGTTTATACTGATGGGATTATTCATCATTGTATTCCAGAGGTTAAGGTGATAAGCATACTTGAGGTATGCCACTAGTCATCGATAGGGTGATTATAGTGTAATTTGAACTGCTCACAAGATCTTACAGTGTGGGTATTATTGGTCCACCATCCACCAAGATGCCTACGACTATACCAAAACTTGTGATAGATTCCAAAGAGAAGGTGGGGCTTCCCACAAACATGAGATCCCTCTAAACCCCATCATGGTAATTGAGTTATTTGATGTATGGGGGATAGACTTCATGGGACCATTTATTAGCTCGCATAGAAACAGGTACATCCTAGTTGCTATGGATTATGTATCAAAGTAGGTTGAGGCCATGGTCCTACCCAATAATAAGGGAAAAAGGATCATAGCATTTTTGAAAATGAATATGTTTCAAAGTGGGTTGAGGCCATGGCTTTGCCCAATAGTGAGGGCAAAAGTGTCACAACATTTCTGAAAAAGAACATCTTCTCGAGGTTTGGCACCCCTCGGGCAATCATTAGTGATGGAGGTTCTCACTTCTGCAATAGAATTTTTAAAGTTCTTTTTGAAAAGTATGGAGTGAAACATTAGGTGGCAATGCCTTATCATCCTCATATGACCAGATAAGTGGAGGTGTCTAATAGGGAAATCAAATATATTATATCCAAAACTTTGAATGCTAATAGCACAGATTGGTCGCGGAAGCTGGGTGACACATTATGGGCATACTGGACCCCATTCAAGACCCTTATAAGCATGTCTCCTTATCAACTTGTCTTTGGATAAGAATGTCACTTGCCAATAGATCTTGAGCATAAACCAATATGGGCACTAAAAAAGTTGAATCTAGATTGGAATGAGTACCAAACTCTAGTATGAGCCAACAGAATGAGCTTGAGAAGTTTAGGTTTAAGGCATTTGAGAACTCAACCTTGTACAAACAAAGAATAAAGCTATAACATGACCATCATATAGAGAACCACCAATTTGCACCAGGGACTTGGTGTTGCTCTATAATTCGAGGCTGAAGTTGTTCCATGGGAAACTCAAATCCAGATGGTTGGAACCCTTTCAGGTAGCACGCGTTTTCAATCATGAGGCTATGAGTTGGAGAGATAAAATAGAGGAACTTTCAAAATAAATAGCCAAAGAGTCAAGCCATACTTTGGAAATATGGAAGAGATAAAGACAGACGAGGAATAGGATCTTGAGGAAGTCTAAGTACTCCAGCCATCTACGTCATGCCGCGATAATAAATTAAGCACTGCTTGAGAGGCAACTAATGAACACTAGTGATTAGTTGCCCAAGTATGATTTTTGACCCATTATATGTTATTTTATTTTGACATTGTGCATTGAGACAATGCACATCTTTTTCGATCGGGTGTGGGTAGTTTTGGGCCTCAGTGAAGTCTGAGTAGCTTGGGTCCATAACTACCCCAATTTTTTATCACGAGTTTTTTTGCTCATGTTCCTTTTCCTTGTATATATTTACTATCTATTGAACCAACATGTTTAGGATGTTTAGATAATATTTGTAGTATATAGTACTAATACTTGTGGCATATAGCATGTTTTTGTTGTTTATTTGATAAAATGATACCCTCAAAAAATTTTGATTAGTAGTTAGATAGCAACCATTCATATTTAGGTGTGTGATGATGTTTGTTTTGAAAAGTGAGGGTATATTGAGATAAAAAGCATGATTTGAGAGTCTTTTGTTGATGATATATGTAGTGCCATATGAGTGTGACCATAATTTTCTAAATTCATGTGTTTAGTGCTAATTCAAAACTTGCCCTGTTACTTTAAGTTAGATTGTAGATTAATTAGAATAGGAAAAGATCTTAGGCCATTGTTCTTAATAGTCCACTTAGCCTAAAATGACTAACCAAAATTGATATAATCCCTTGTTCCTAATCTTTGAGCCTAACATGTACCTATTCTTTGAAAACACCTGAATAACCTAGCCATGTTAGTTGTACAATCATAAAATTGGCCCTGGTCCTTCCTTGAACATTGTGCATCTTGACAGAGGAAAAAATCCTAAGTTGAGGGTGGCTACCAAAAATGTCCTTGGTTTTGAGGACGAATATTATGAACCTCAACACAGGCTAAAAGCCTAAGTTAAGGTTCTCTGGTGTAAAGAGAAAACAAAGTTAGTGATATAGAGAAAAAGAAATAAATCATGTACTTGGTGTAAGAAAAATGAGTAATTCTTTAGTTGTAAGGTAAAAAGCAAAATGAAGTGTTGAAACAAGGCATAAAGCAGAAAAAATAAATAAAAAGCACCCAGAAAAGCATAAAATAGGAAAAGGGGAGAATAAAAGAGAAAATAACAGATTTGGTTGGGCTAAAGTGTAGAAAAATATAGTGTCAAGAAGAACCTTTAGTCACTATTTTCCCATAATATCATACCAAAACCCCGTGAGCTTACTAAAGTTTGAAGGACCACTAGAAAAATATAGTGTCAAGAAGAACCTTTAGTCACTATTTTCCCATAATATCATACCAAAACCCCGTGAGCTTACATTACAAGCCTAGAAAGTCCTAAAGTGATCCTAGTCCAGTTGATTAAAGGTCTGAGTACTGGGTATAGGGGTAAGCCTATGGTATTAGACATTATGCATGAATAGTGTGAGTAATTTTGCATAGTCCCATGGTTAAACATGAAAACATCATTAAGTGTCAACTATGAGACTTCTTTCTGTGAGGGCACTTGCATTGCATTGTTAGCATTATACTTGTTCAGTGATTGTGGAAAGTTGATAGTACCTTGCTTGTCATAGTTGTGTTGTCACACGCACCAATTTGCATTGGTTTGCTAGATAGCTATCTGATCCTCTTTTAAAAAGTTTGTGTAGGTATCTGAGTCTGAGATATATGTGGAGTATGCCATTGGGTTGAGGGTTTTGTTTTATAGTATTGTCTATTTAGATTGAATCTGTTGCTTGAGGGCAAGACATAATTTTAAGTTAAGGGTATTCATATGTTGCCAAAATACAACACTTTTGATAATTAAAATGTGGAATTTTTCATGTTCTCAATGCGATGTTAGTTGGTTTTATGTGTTTTTGTGTTTAGATTTGTAGGATTACAGGTTGGCCATGAGTTTTGTGGAAAATTGTAGAAGTTGCTAGTTTTTACTATTATACGAGACCCTTTACTAGTCGTAGATCATTCTACAGGCCATAGGGAGGTTTCGCAAAGATTTCCAGTGAGGGGTTGTTTTTTGAAGTTTAGTCTACGAACATGAAGATGAGTTGTAGAGGGATTTATGAGTTGTACAAGAGGATTCATACCATGAGGATCAGAGAATGGAACTTACAGGAATGTCATCAGACAAAACCCCCTTTACAAGTCATAAATCAATTTACAAGTTGTGGAGGGGTTTCATAGAGTTAAAAGTCCAAAATTCCAGCAGCTGAGTACGAGACCCCGATTATGGGCCGTAGAAGTCAATACGGGTTGTAAAGTACCTTTCGTATGATGTGTCGATCTGTTCTCCTATTTTGTTTAGGACTTGAATTTTAATTATTATAAATAGGATTTTTAGGTTAATTAACATTTGGTTCTTGTCACGACCCTGTTCTCCTATTTTGTTTAGGACTTGAATTTTAATTATTATAAATAGGATTTTTAGGTTAATTTTCAGAAGTTTTCGCCTAGTGTTTACGGAGAAAATTGTAAGATGATATTGCAGAGTCTTTGAGAACACTTGTGGTTAAATTCAATCTTTAAGCTTGTGATTTTCATTAAATTTTGATTGCTTGTTCTTAATTCTATTGTGTAAGTGTTTAGTTGTGTCTTTTTAATTCATAATTTTTCATCTACACATAATATGAGTAGCTAAATTTACAACTAGGGTTGTGGAAACTATTAAGAACTAACAAAGTAAAATCGGATAATTCACAATTCTTGGAAGGTATATATGCATGTATTAATCTCTCTTTATTTTGCATGTTTCAAGTGGTGGCTAACATTAGACCATGTCTAGTGTTACTGACTAGACCAAGGTAGTAATAAATTGGAAAAAAGATTAATTAATAGGATTTGATTGATGTATTCTCGTCTAATCAACCAAACTGGGCCAAAGGGAGGTTGTACTGGGACTAATAAGTAATGGTTAGTGATGCACATTACGGAGATGGGCCAAGTTATAAAGTGAAATTCACCTCTTACCTTTGTCTAAAGGTCTTGGTGAACATAACTGTTCTGCATGCTATACACTAGAGAAGAATTAGGTTAGCCAGTGATATTGAGTTGGGGAATAATGGGGAACACAATACCCTAGTTTCTCTCCATTATTGACTTCTCTCTTGTGATAGTTTTATTTTCTCATTGATTACTGCAAACTCCCTACCCCCTCTCCCCCTTTAGAAAATTAAGTTGGTGAATTATTGAGATTGCATATTGGTGAATTCTCTTGAGTCTACGTATTCCATGTGGGTTCGACCTTAACCTTGGTTAGGTTATATATCTTGACAACGAGATCTTTGGCCTCTATAAAGGAGGTGTAACTTGGGCGAAATCAAGTGGTAACCTCCGAAACCCAAGAAATTCCTTATGTTAGATGGATTTAAGGGGTTTTGGTTAGTTTTGCACCACTTCAGTTTTCTTTGGGTCAACCATAATACCCTTATGAGTTACCATATGGCCATGAAAAGATACCTCCTTCATCCAATATTCACACTTGCTGAATTTGGCATGCAATTTTTCATCTCTTAAAGTTTGAAGGACCACTATCAAATGTTCATCATGTTCCTTATCACTCAGGGAGTAGACTTGTATGTCATCAATAAAGACTAGAACAAAGAGATCAAGGTAGGGTTTGAATACCTTATTCAAAAAATCCATGAAGATTGCTGACACATTTGTCAACCCAAAAGAGATTACCATGAATTTGAAGTGCTTATACATTGTTCTGAAAACTATTTTTAGAATATCACATTCCCTAACCTACGACTGATGATACTCGACATGAAGGTTATTCTTAGAAAAATGTCTAGCCCTTTATATCTGATCAAATAAATCATGTATCCTCGAAAGTGGGTACTTATTCTTAATAGCAACTTTGCTGAGTTGACGATAGTCAATGCACATTTAGAGAGACCCATCATTCTTTCTCACAAACAAAATCGTACCACGCCAAAGATACTTTCTAGGCCTAATAAGGCCCTTTTCTACTAAATCTTTCAACTGATCCTTAAGTTTTTTCAGCTCTGCCGATGCCATTTTATAGGGGGGATAGAGATATGTTTGGTATCGGGAAGGAGATCTATGCCAAAATCATTTCCCTTTTGAGAGGAATGCCGGTAAGATCTTCTGGGAACACTTTAGGGAATACGTTGACTATAGTGATTGACTTAAGAGAGGTAACTTCAGAGGATATATCCCAGACCCTAACCATAGTATAGATACACCCTTAGAAATCTTCTTATGTGCTTTAAGGTATGAAATAAACTGACCCTTTACCATAGAATCTAAACCTTTCCACTAAAACAGGGGTTCATTGGAAATTTGGAATTTGACTTTGTGGGTTCTACAATCTATGGTTGCATAGGAGGAATATAACCAGTCCATACCAAGGATGGCATTGAAATCTACCATAAACAATTCGACAAGATCATATGGAAAGGTATTACGCATAATAGACACGGGAACACTTTTATAAACTCTTTTTACAAAAATTGACTCACCCTCCAGAGTAGACACAAGGCAAGGATCGTGTAAAATTTTGGGACTCAAATTGAACCTATTAACAAGGAATAGGGTCACAAAGAATAAGTTGGCACCCAGATTTAATGACACATAATCATCAAAATTTAACACTTTCAACATACCCATGACAACATTTGGTTCTTGTCACGACCCAACCCCGTGGATCGTGACTAGTGCCCGATTGGGGCACCCAGACACAGTTAATTTGACAAATTTTAATTATAGTGACCAACGTATTTACAGAAATTTTAGCAAACGTCCCAACAAACAGTACAAGTACATATATATACATATGGGCCGACAAGGTTACCACTGTGGTTAAACCGCCCAACATATATAATATACATAGAGAATAATATAAACGACCAAATCCCATACACACAGGCATCCATAAACCTCTATACAGACCAACAGAAACAAAAAATGGGACAAGGCCCCGTCGAACCCTCAAATGGACATAATACCAAATAAAGAGGTAAGCATATATACCAAATAGTTGATCCACAGCAAAGGAGCTCTTCAAAAGGTGGATAGGGATCCTACACTGGTGGCCCGCTACTCTATGCATCTGTGCTTGCGAGCATGAAACAGAGCCCCCGAAGAAAAAGGATTAGTACGAAATACGTACCGAATATGTAAA
>DF367512.1:2202-13166 GCA_000787875.1 Solanum virginianum | reverse complement strand
CGTACTAATGCATACTCTTACCTACATGATATCACCATGTAGGAACCGGAGGCCAAGTTGATCATCCTCCTTCTCCACATGGCTAGTTCTGTACTACTCAAGCTAGTTGGTGAGTCCTCCATTCTGGGGATGTTTACCTATGTTTCTCTTATTATGTATTGAGACACTCTTCTTTATGTTCTATTTTAACTATGAGGGTTAGCTCAGTTGCTTTGTCTTGGCCCCCGCTCTTATCTAAATAGTAGAAGTGTTCTTTGGACATGCTATGTATCTATGATATGATCTTTGACTCTTTGTCTCTTGATTATGATGTTATGCAAGCTTTCCCCTTAGTCCCTTTTACCCCCATTCATATTCTTTATGTTTGGTATATGCTTTCGCGACCAATGATGTGTAATGATAAGTTAAGGGGCTTGTTTGGGGTTCCTTCGGGTTCCCCATTTGCCATGTCTCGTCTAGGCCTCGGCTTGGGTCGTGACAACGACTTTATGCAATATGAACACAGGAAAATTTCTATAGAATTTTTTAGCAACAATGGACTCACCAATGGGGGTAGACACTTCATAAGGTTCACACAACAATTTGGGACTCACATGAAGCTTTTTGGCAACAAAAAGAGTAATAGAAATGCCCCAAAATGTGCTTCGAAAATGCCCATGATCAAAATTTCCATATATCTCAAAGTCCGTTCGTGATATTCAAAATTTGACTTCATATTCTCGATCAGGGGAAAAATAGAGTGAAAAATGGGTATAACCTAGATTTTAGAGGACTCGTAGCGAAAACTGATTTTTGCTAATTTTTCAAAAATAATAGATGTATGCGCGGATCCATCACAAACTAGTGTTGGGAGCGGAAAATAATTTTTGCTAATTTTTCAAAAAATAGTAGTTGTACGCATTTGATCCGCGACACGCACCCATCGCGTAACAGTGTTGGTGTTTCCTTAATTTTTTGTTTCAGCCTAAGGGCATTGGGGTCATGGCCCCATGCCCATTTACATATGAAATATCCAATACTTAGCCATTTTTCAACTCTATATCACTCAAAAACCCTCTCTAAAACCTCTTTAACACTTTATCTAATTTCCCATTAAATTTCAAGGATTTCAAGCCTAACTTTGGAACTCAAGGATTCTCTTCAAGCTCCAAGTTTTCTTCAAGCTCATCTCAAGAAAACCCAAGTTTGAGGTATGTGGATTTCATCCATGGAGTCCTTTCACCCATGGAGCTCAATCTTCCTTTTTATGAAAATTGCATGTGTTCAAGTTGTATTACCTATGGGTATCTCTTATTATGAATTATGAGCATAAGTTATGTTGGGATTTTATGAAATGATGATTTATTATGCATGACTATCTATTTTAAGCTTATACCATGATTTGGTTATATCTATTGAGACTATGCATGTTTTGAGCTATAAAACTATGATCCATTATGAGATTTGATGATGGATTTCAAGGTACCATACATGAGGGTTTTACTACTTGTTAGTGGGTTGATTTACATTAAGTTTTCTCATCTTATTTCACTCTTGAATGGCATGATTTTGAACTAGTATCATGGACCCACCAAGTGTTTGATAAAATGTCAAGTCAAAAATTCTCAAGTTATTGATGATCTATTTCGTGATTTACAAGTCAAGTGACTATATGATGATTAAGGGCTTTCAAGTATGCATTTAATTCATGAAAAACATCTATGATGTTACATGTATCAAGTTAAGCCCTATTTCAAGATTTTTTTACCTCTTGTGAGTCATTCATATTAAAGCAAGGGTTCATGTATGATTATGATCTACTGTCATGTTTCAAGTTAGGCTCACCATTAGAGGTCAAGCATGTTTAAGAGCTACTCATGTCATGTTTCTTACAAGTTATTAAAGTTATGATTATTTCAAGTATTTCGTGGGATTATACTTAGCACTGATGGATTGGATATTGGCGTGGACTATCTTCAAGGGTCCATACTCCTTTCCTCAAACTATGTGCCAATATATGATTATGCTTTACCCTTGCTATACTAGTGAATTCATTTATTGTACTTTATCATAAAATCCACCCTGAAATGGGATAGGTTCCCATAAGGGGGGTTACCTTACCGAAATGGGACAAGCTCCCATAAGGTGAAGTATGATTTGCCTTGGCAAGTAGACCACCTCTTTACAGTTGAGGGGTAATCATCGAAATTCCAAGTTATAGCTCGCTTGGTCTTACTTTTGTTGGTTAGGGTCTCTTCCCACACATGTTGTAACATTATACTTGTCTTGGTGGGTTCATGATACTAGTTCAAAATCATGCAATTCAAGAGTAAAATAGTATGAGAAAACTTAATGTAAATTAACCCACCAAAATATCGTAAAACCCTCATGTAAGATACTTTGAAATCCATCATCAAATCTCATAATAGATCATATTTTCATAGCTCAAAATATGCATAGTTTCAATAGACAAAACTAATTCATAGTATAAGCTTGAAATAGATAAACATGCATATTTGATGTGAGGCCAAAAATACATATTTTTAGTCATTATTTACCTCATATTTAATACTTTTATTTATCCTTTTTGAGCTTAAATTTTATGGAATATGCTAAATTTTGTGTTTTATTTGTAGGATTAAATTGACACAAAAATGAAGAGTTTTGGAGCTCAAATGAATTAAAAAGAAAAGTTTACAGAAGAAAACTCAAGCAGGCAGGATTAAATTGATTATAATAATATATCTATATATATATATTCAAGCCGTGCCAATTGCAATTTGCAATTGGAATTAAAGACACTGCCAGAAGCTGCCACATGGCAGCAAGGAATTGTTGAAGATGGCGTACACTATTTCCCGTGAAGATCCAATTTCTTCCAGATTTGGATTTCCCAATTTGTTTTGGACTCAATTATTTTCGTTGGAGCTTTTTTTCTACACTTAAAAATATTTCATAAAATTAGATTTTACAGAACTTTTGACCTAGAGAGAAATAGGAGCCCCCATGGAGGTCGGAGAATTTTGATTTCATCTTTTCTTCTCCATTATTGTTTATTTTTACATTTATCTTTAAATGATTTGTGGTAATTTCTTCATGTCTATGTGGAGTTAAATTTCTCGTTCTAAGACTATGGTAGTTAATAAGATGATTGTTTAGTCATTGTTAATTCGAAATATTTGTTTATCATATTAGTTGTTCTTATATTACTTTTATCCATACTTCTTAGCCTGATCAACTAGGGGGTAAATTAGTTGTGTCACGCCCAAAGTCCCGTTAAGGCAGACTGGCACCCATTGTCGATAAGGATCGGGAGAACCAACCTATGTCTATGCATACATATGACGCCCAAAGTCCCGTTAAGGCGAATGGACACCCGTTGCCGATAAGGCTCAGAAGAACCAACCTATGTCTATGCATTTTCTATATATAGTAAAAGGGATTTCTACATTCAACATGTCTTTAAGAAAGTAAACAGTAATAACAAGCCAAAAGGAATTGTATATGACTAGGCCGTTGGGGTCACGTTGGCTAAAATAGCAACATGCCTTTAAGGAGGTAAACAGTAATAACAAGCCAAAAGGAAACGCATATGTCTTGGTCGTTGGGGCCATATTGTCTAAAGTATGAGACATGACCACACTTTAATTTACATAGGCTACAAAGCCTCTAGATAAGGACAAGCATCTGATAAGGGTTAGGATAGACCCTGTCTCAACTAACTATATAACACAAAAATATAAGCTTTAGACATGCAAAGCTCCAAAGCAACCTGGAGCTTAGTAACAGCAGCTGGATATGCTGTACTCTTATTGGGGAGATCTACTAGCACCTGTACTTGTGTATAATCTGTGCATAGCATGTAATACAAATAACCAGCTGATCAGTGGTAAATCTATATTGGAATCGGCCCTGGCTAGGCTTTTCCTTTAACCCCTTGGTCTACCCCCCGTGATAGGATCGATCCTGGCTAGGTGATTCTTCCACCCCTCGAGTTACTACCCATCAATAAGCAATATACTTTACCTTACAATTACCTTTGAGATGATTCTTTTGGTGGTCACAATATTAGAGTTGTAGGGCTGTATATGTAGCATGTGACATGTAGATAATCATACATGACAATAGGACAATGAAAAGAGTATGTTACACAAATAATGAAATGCGTATGAGATGAAACAACTTATGAACTCTATTTAGCAACAAGAACTTATGCAACTTGGTATCCATGTATGTACGTAGATTTGATGGTGACTATGTACGGGATCATATGAACATGTGAAAGAGTGGAGACATGATTAATAGTTGTGTCGGAGTTGGTAAATGCCTTTATGTGCCAAGAAAGAATCTAGATTTCATGCCAAGTAATACGAAATTGAGTAGACTTACATACCTCATTGTACGACCTCGCTATTACCTTGAGATAACCTTTCCTTTCTCCAAATATTTATCTATAACATAGTAGGTAATAAAACTAGCATTAGCAGCCAATAGATACATCTTGGCAGCCCAATCTTATAAAAAAAACATACAGGCAGCAAACGAATAATTATAAACCCGAGTGTATTCTTTCAACCTTTCCGCCCATAATCATATTTTCTACTACATATTCTTATATACATATTGTGTATAATTATAAACCCGAGCATATTCTTTCAACTTTTTCGCCCCTAGTCGTATTTTCTAATACACATTCTCATATACATATCATGTGCAACTTGTTTTAGTACTATAACAGTCTTAAAACAGCCCACAAAGCACAACACATAACAATTCTATACAACATACAAACGGGCGGCATAACGTTACATCCCTTCGTTACATTTTGACGTTGATAATTCCAAACCTGTTCTAACTTTAACCAAACAATACCCACCATATATACACATAAAACTAGTCCTAAAATAGTTCAAAAATAGTCCTCAAAATAGGTGGAAGACGTGAGACCATAGTCCTCAATCAATCAGCCCACAAGTTCCTATTACGAGCACAATTACGATATCGCACAAGAACTCACTTTTGCGGACTGTAAAAATGGTGCAACAGCCTTTATATATCATTATAGAACCAATACTCATTAATAATAGTAGCTTCCCTTCATAATCAATCCAACCTATAAATGGTGCAACAACTTTTCTACATCATTACAGAACTAAAACTCATTAAAAACAACAACCCCTTAATAATCAAGCCAACCAATAAGAGAAAAGCTTCCAAATAAACAAGAAAAATGTACAACAACTTTTAGAACACATGCTGTCCAACAATTTCAGCAAGGGTATAATCAGCTTATCCTTTTGTTTTACATAATAAAATCATACTAAACACATAAGTATTCTTACTTACCTTCACCCTGAAGGTGTAGGGCTTCTCCAATAACCCTAAAAGTCTCTTGTGGCTGCTTGTAAAGTTAAGAAAAATTTGAGAGAGAACTTGCAAACAATCTGATTTTTTGTTCAAGTTGAAATGACTTATAGGAGCTATTTTAAAGCCTTTTTAAAGGGGGAATTTGGCTGACCTACTAAGGCATTTTTATCCTTTCTTTACTAAGTTGGTGATGTAACTTCTTTCCCCTTTCACTTGGGCCTTATTGGGTTCAAATTGGTTGGGCCTTGACTGCCCACTTTTCCCTTTTCTCCTTACTTAGTTTTGGCCCATTTAGTGAAGTGAGTTGTGATGTACTTGGGCCCTTTAATTCTTTATCTTGGGTTGTAAGTATAGTCCATTTATGATGCTAATATATGGTTTAAAGTTAAACCCTTAACACAGACTTTATTCATAATTAGAATTGGGCAAATTCGACGTCAGGCCTCGTCTCCGTTTAGCTAGCAAGTTTAAGCTAAGAAAGTAGGTGACTCACCTACTAGCTTCATAAGTCCTACAAGAACCTCACTTCTCTCACTCCATTTAAAGTCGTGATCTCCTCAATTTGACTTAAAACTTATTGACACTCGACCCTCTTTAGCATTAGACACATATCGCCCTTTAACATAAGATTCAAGCACTTTTAAAAATTGGCGCTAATTTGAAAAGCCATGTCATGTTTCATTTGCGTAGTACTAGTATTGTAAGGTGTGGGGTGTTACAAGTTTTTCACTCTGAATTTAAGAGATGTTGGAGTGGATAGAACTCAATAGTATAAGGAGCTTGTTCGACTAGGAAACTAGGTTGATTCGTGTATGGAGACCTGTGACAACTATCCTTACACCTCGCTCGGTTCATAATACGGAAAGATAACATTCATTTTTATTGGTTTGTCTATTCCCTCTCAATGATGTAGTTAGACAGTTAATAACGGTTGGCTGGTATAGCCATGCAACCCTATTCAGGTAGTTTTAACCCTGTGAATCAGCAACTAGATAATCAAATAATTTGATGAAATTGAGGCTAAAAATGATTATTAGCTAAATTATAATCTTAGATTGATTCATTCATTGATTGTGTAAAAATATCTCTTTTGGTTAATTGTTCATCACTTAAATAAATAATTAGAATTAATATAACTTAATAAATAATTAATCGACAAGTCCTTTGGGTTCAACATTCAATTTCTGAAAAGACCCACTATATTACTTGGGTTGGCCATGTACACTTGCGTGTGCTAGGGAAATAACAAGTTTTTGGCGCTATTGCCGGGGACATAGAAATTAATTATTTTTCTAAGTTATATTTTTTTATTTTATTATTTAAGTGCTTTTTTTCTTTTAGTATTTTTTTCTTTTTATTTTTTTGTTTTTGTTTGCGTGATTATTTTAAAAAAAAATTAAAAATATTTTTTTTAGTACTCTTATTGATATGGATGATTAGGATAAATGGTGGTTGGGTGATGGATATCCTTGTCAATATTGTGATGGGCCCCACTTGAATATTGAATGTCATACTATTCAGAAGACTGGGTTGTGCGCACCTATCCAATCTTTTGAATGAAATATTTATCATATATATGGTGGTCAAGGTACTCATTGGGATGGTTGTCCGAACTTGTATCCCCTCCCTCGAACCCCGATTATTCTTCTTCTATTGTTTGTGATGTTGGTGGGGGTAATGAAGTTGAACAGGAAGAACTAAAGGCTCACATTATTGAGCTATTGAAGCAAATAATAGAGCAACAAAAGGACATGATGAAAGCCACAGAGATAACTCATTTTCAAAAAATTTCAATAATAGAAACTCAACTCACAAAAATGACAACCCATCTGGCAGAAATTAAGCTCAAACTAGAGATAGATCAATTTGGCTCAGATGTTCATGACATGGAGGCTCACTTGAATACAAAGGTTGAGGCGTGTGATGTCCAATCACCAATTGTCAATGTTGAGAAGAGTACACATGAGAATGTAAATAATAATACAATTCATGAATTAGGGTGTACTAGGCCTCATTCCTACCATTTTTCTACATTGTGCTTGGATAGTGAGATATTAATTGATCTATCTGAGCCTATGAAAGAAGATAAGGAGGAGGACCAATATGTCTATATTCTTGAATTTGTTGAGCAAAAATCAGAAAATTACATTCCTCATCTAAGGGCCAAGAAGTGTAAGATGTGATATCTATTACTTGGTTTCTTTATATTCATACTACCGCCCCTTAGCATTCTTCATTTAAGGGCCAAGAAGTGCAAAATGTGATATCTATTACTTGGTTCCTTTATCTTCATACCACTGCCCCTTGGGCGAAGTAGAAAGATGGATGCAAAATTAGGGGTGCAATTCATATCTTCAAAGTGGAGAGAAAAATTGGTGGTAACTTGAGTCGTGCCGCGACGTTAAATCAGGCACTTATTGGGAGGCAACCCAATTGTAGTGTAGCTTTTTAGTTTTTTTAAAAATATTTTTAGTATCACTTTTTTTTCCTTTTTGTGTGTTTTTATTTTTTGCAGATTAGGGGAAGTCTGAGTACCCATAAATCTGAAGCAAAGGAGCAATTTGAGCTTAAGTATGGGGTGCGTACGACCCTCGATGGATATTGAGAGAATATGCTTCTAGCTAGGTCTAGAGGCCTCAGGGAGTTTTTCTAACCCTTATTTTAAATTTTAATTGATGCTTTGAGGACATAGCATCTTTTCAAGTGAGGGGTGTGTTCCAAATATATTATTTTGAGTGGAGTGTGCTTTAGGGTTTGTTCAATATTCATTAAAAAAAAATTAAAAAGTTAAAAACAAAAATAAAAAATTCAAAAAATAACAATTTTTTTATTTCTTTATTTTTAATATTTATTTTTCATTAGTAGAAGCACGCTTAGCCCACCCCTTGATTTTTCTTTTCGGTTCATTTCCGAGGGGGGTCCATTTGAATTGAATATTTTTTATTTTTTATTTTTAGGAAGTAAACTTTTATTTTTATTTTTTAATTTTATTTTTTGGAGAGGAAAGAAAAAAATCTTTGACTTCTTTGGTACTTATTATTTAGGCCTATTTTTGAGTAGTACTTTCCTATGAATGCTTGATTGCTAATTAAATTACGGACTCTTATAGGGAGCTTGTTCGACGCTTTGGTACTTATTATTTAGGCCTATTTTTGAGTAGTACTTTCCTATGAATGCTTGATTGCTAATTAAATTACGGACTCTTTGACATCTAGACTCATGGTTGTGTCTCTATATATAGCTTATCTATTTTTTAGTTTGTTATGACTCTGTCTATCTTAGAAGTGGAATTGATCCATCTTGATTGATACTTGTGCCATGTGTGGTGAGAATTTATTTATTCCATGTTTTGCATATAAGTCTAAAACTTGCCCTGCGTATTATTGAAGTGAAATAAAAAATATTATTTTGTTTAGGAGATGATAATAGATTTCTTTGATTTGTCTTGTAAAATTTTAGCCTTTTCAGATATTATATCGCTAGTTAGCCCTTTTGAACCTATAACTTTTTTTGTTGGTAACCATATTTTTACTTTGATCTAATTTTGTTGAGTCCCTAGTTTTTACACCTTACTTCCTTGAGCACTGTGGCATAGACTTATTATAATTGTTAATTTGAAGAAAAGGGATACTTAAGTGGTAAAGGTGATCAATGATAGCTACATGGCGATGAAAAAACCCTCTTTGAAAGAAGGTGTCAAAAAAAAATTATTAAAAAAAGTGAAACATTCTTGATAAGATGATATTGCTAGTGAAATAATTACTGAAGAGAGGGATGAAAAAATAAAGAGTAGAAGATAATGAGTGATGAAGTCTAAAAATGCAAAGTGCTTAGGGAAGCGTAAGTCACTATTACATAGTTTTCCTATCCATCCCCTAGCCTACATTACAATCCATTAAAGTCCTATTTGACTCTATTCAAGCATGGTTAATTAGTGGAGATGTACATAATGGACAAGCCTATGGTTCTTTGTGCATACATGAGAATTCTTTGTGAGTGTGAGAGTTGTTCTTTAATGCAAAGTCCTTAAATTATATTCAATTTTTTGAATTGAGTGCGTGGACTATTTTTTCATGTGAGGGCACTTATTTCATGATAGATAGGTGATATTATTAACTTCTTTGGAAGATTTGGTGAGCAAAACTTAAATTTGATGAGTTAGAGTCCTTCCTTGAGGCTAGGAGGTTAAAAGTTTATTATTTATTTGTATGTTTTGCACAATGATTGGAAAGTGTACATGAATTTTTTGTATGACCTAAATTGTTTGTATCAACTAAAACAGTGGTCCTATTTGATTTTTTTTGATGAGCTTTAATGGTTGCTCGAGGACGAGCAAAATTTTAAGTGTGGGGTGGTGATATGAGGCCAAAAATACATATTTTTAGTCATTATTTACCTCATATTTAATACTTTTATTTATTATTTTTGAGCATAAATTTTATGGATTGTGCTAAATTTTGTATTTTATTTGTAGGATTAAATTGACACAAAAATGAAGAGTTTTGAAGCTCAAACGAATTAAAAAGAAATGTTTACAGAAGAAAACCCAAGCAGACAACTTAGTAGATTAAATTGATTATAATAATATATTTATACATATATTCAGGCCGTACAAATTGCAATTTGCAATTGGAATTGAAGATGCTGCCAGAAGCTGCCATGTGGCAGCAAGGAATTGTTGAAGACAGCGTATACTGTTTCGCATGAAGACCCAATTTCTTCTGGATTTGGGTTTCTCAATTTGTTTTGGACTCAATTATTTTAGTTGGAGCTTTTTTCCTACACTTATAAATATTCCATAAAATTAGGTTTTACAGAAAAAAATGTTTTAACAGAACTTTTGACCTAGAGAAAAATAGGAGCCTCCGTGGAGGTCGAAGAATTTTGGTTTCATCTTTTCTTCTCCATTATTATTTATTTTTACATTTATCTTTGAATGATTTGTGGTAATTTCTTCATGTCTATGTGGAGTTAAACTTCTCGTTCTAAGATTATGGTAGTTAATAAGATGATTGTTTAGTCATTGTTAATTCGAAATATTTGTTTATCATCTTAGTTGTTCTTATATTACTTTTATCCATACTTCTTAGCCTGATCAACACGGGGGTAAATTAGTTGTTCACTCTGAATTCGAGAGATATTGGAGTGGATAGAACTCAGTAGTATAGGGAGCTTGTTCGACGAGAAAACTAGGTTGATTCGTGTAAGGGGGACCTGTGACAACTACCCTTACACCTCGTTCGGTTCATAATACGAGAAGATAAGACTAATGCATTTTTATTGGTCTGTCTACCCCGCTCAACGATGTAGTTAGGCAGTCAATAACGGTAGGCCGGGAGAGGCGTGTAACCCTGTTCAGCTAATTTTAACCTTGTGAATCAACAACTAGATAACGAAATAATTTGATGAAATTGAGGCTAAATATGATTATTAGCTAAACCATAATCTTAGATTGATTCATTCATTGATTGTGTAAAAATATCTCTTTTGGTTAATTGCTCACCACTTAAATAAATAATAAGAATTAATATAACTTAGTAAATAATTAATCGAGAAATCCTTTAGGTTCAACATCTGGTTTCTGAAAAGAGCCACTATATTACTTGGGTTGACCACTT
>DF367514.1:234-18254 GCA_000787875.1 Solanum virginianum | reverse complement strand
CCCTAATATAACCTACCATATGATCCAAAAATCCATTATTCCACAAAAAATAAAAATAGACCCTAATTCCACACCAAAACCCCAAACCATAAACCTGGACCTAAAACCCTATAATAAAAGAAATAAAGAATCTTATAATAAAAACCCTAATAATAACCCTTATAACATACATCTACATGCTTCCACCCCACATTTGGAAGAGAAAAGGAAATAGAAAAAGTAACTAATAATGACAAGCACATGATAGTATGTAAATACTAGACAATAAACATATCTCAGACAAATAATGATAATATAGAATATAAAGACACCATAAATCCTACTACCATACTATACCGCACTGCCATACATCAACCTATCCCTAGCAACCTATTAGCTTGTTACTCTAATTCATGACCTCCACTCCTTCCTATCTAAGGTCATGTCCAAAGTGGATCAAGTTTCACCATATCTTATCTGATCACCTCCCCATAATACTTCTTCGGTCTACCTCTAGTCCTCCGTATAACTCCTAAAAATCCAACCTCTCATATCTCTTAACAGGAGCATCGGTACTCCTTCTCTGCACGTGTCCAAACTATCACAGTCTCGCTTGTCTCACTTGTCAGCCTCAAGGCCACCTCTAGCTTCTCTTCAAAGATCTCATTCCTAATCTTATCTCTCCTAGCATGTCCACACATCAATCTCAATATCCACCTCTCCATGACCTGCATTTTTTAAACATGTGAATTTTTGATTTGGCAACACTCTACACTATACAACAAAGATGGTCTGACCACTATCTTGTAAAACATACCTCTAAGTTTAGGTGGTAGCTTCTTATCACAAAATACTCCAAAGGCAAGCCTTCATCTCGTCCGTGTTGTCTGAATATGGTGTGTGGCATCATCATTGATATTTCAACTACTATTGATGATGGACCCAAGATATTTAAAGGTATGTCTCTTGGGAATAGGTTGAGTAGCAAACTTCAAATCAATATCTGCTTCATCCCTTGCTATATTGAATTTGCACTCCAAGTATTCTATTTTGGTCCTGTTCAGTTTGAATCCTTTATGTTCCAAAGCATGTCTAAAAACCTCCAATCCATCATTAACTTTAGCCTGAGTTTCATCAATTAGTACTATGACATCTGCAAATAGCGTACACCATGGGACCTCCTCTTTAATAGATTATGTCTTCTTTTCCATCACTAAGGCAAACAAAAAAGGGATTAACACATATCCTTGATGAAGTCCCATCTCAAAAGGAAAAATACTTTGACTATCCTCCCAGCATTCTTACTCAAGTTTTGGCTCCATTGTACATGACTTTTTTCACCTTAATATACACCAGTAGAACACCTTTCACCTCTAGAAACCTCCATAGCACATCCCTCAGAACTTTTTCTTAGGCCTTCTTGAGATCAATGAACACCACAGAAAGATCCTTTATTCTTTCCCTATATTTCTCTATTAATCTTTGAACAAGCTAAATTGCTTCAATAGTCGATCGCCTAGCATGAATCTAAATTGATTCTCTGAAACAGGCACTCCTTTTCTCACCCTCATCTCTACTACTCTCTCCTAGACCTTCATAATGTGGCTTAACAAATGGATACCCCTGTAACTATAATAGTTACAAATATCAATGCTATTATTGTACAATGGAACCATTGTACTCCTCCATTCATCACGCATCTTGGCAGTCTTTATGATAACATCGAACAATCTATTCAACCACTTTATGCCATCCTTGATCATGTTTTTCTAAAAATCTATGGGGATCTCATAGGGTCCGATTGCCCTACCTCTTTTATCTTACTAATAGCACGTCTAACCTCCTCAACTCTAAACTGTCCACAATAACCAAAATCTTGATGACTTTCGAAGTATGCCAACTCATCCATCTCAATATCTCTATCTTTTTTTTGTTTACAAGTTGATAAAAGTAAGCTTGGAAGCTTAGCTTAATAGAAGTCTCATCACCTAACACCTCATCCATATCATCCTTGATACGCTTCACTTGTTCCAAGTTGTGGGCCTTTTTTTCTTTCTCTTTAGCGATCCTATACATTATCTTTTCCCTACCTTTATCACTTAGCTCCAAATATATGCACTCATATCTGTTGTTTTAACACTTGTCATAGCCATCTTCGCTTCTGTCTTTGCCAACTTATAGATCTCCTTAATTCGACACTTTTCATCCTTATCCCTACACTCCAACCACTTCGTATAAGGAATCTTCTTAGCTTTTACTTTGCCTTGGACTTCATCATTTCACTACCAATCGCTTCGATGTCCACCAAAGGTCCCTCTCGAAACCCCTACTACCTCATTAGCTACTTTTCTAATATAACCAATAATAGTGTCCCATATGTTTTTCATATCTCCGCCACTACTCCGAGCCTCTAAACTACTCAACTTTTCTTCTCTCGTGAGAAGATGGGAGTCAAGCCTCCATATTTAATCCTTGGTAGGGCATTAACATTCTTCTTCTTCTTTTCTCTCTTAATCTCTAAATCCATCACAAGAAATCTATGTTGAGTGGAAATATTTTCACATAGAATAACCTTGCGTTACTTACAAAGGCTTCTGTCATCCTTTTGGAGAAGTAAGCAATCAATCTAAGTCTTAGCTACCATACTACGAAAGGAAATCAAGTGATTTTTCCTCTTCGAGAAACATGAGTTAGCAATATCTAACTCAAAGGCTTTGGTAAAATCCAAGATGGATGTCCCACCTCTATTTGTCTCCCCAAAACCAAAGCCTCTATGGACTTCTTCAAACAAGCTTGTGGTTGCCCCAATATATCTATTAAAGTCACCCCTAAATAAAGATTTTTTCTGTCTCTGGTATGTCTCTCACAACCTCACCCAATTCTTCCCAAAAGGTTTTCTGACTTCCTTATCCAGGCCTACTTGAGGCGTATAGGCACTACCTATATTCACTACATGCCTACCAACCATAAGTTTGATAGATATCATCCTATCATTAAACCTCCTAACCTCTACCATATATTCCCTAAGGTCCACATCTACTAGGATACCTTTACCATTTTATCCCTAAAACCACTTGAGTACCATAACATAAATCCATCTACATCCTGATCATTGTTAACTACCCATCTGGTCTCCTAAACACACACTACATTAATATGTCTCCTTTTAAGACATTTCACAAGCTCTGTGGATTTCCCTTTAAGTGATCCTATATTCCACAATGCTACCCTTAACTAAAATAAACTTGTGCCCTTCTTACTACCCCTAACTCTTACCTCTAATCCCAACTGACGACATGACCCTAGTCCACTATTAGATCCTAATGCCACTAAGCTAGAAACTAATTACTCACTAAGCTACAAAGATCAATAAGATACTATTTAGAGAAACCTATACACCCAAGGTAAAACTAATCAAATAATCTTGTATAAGTCACAACGAATAAATGAGTAGACAACCCAATATGATGTGTAAGCTCATAAAATATATTAAAATATTATAAAGATCAACATAATAAGCAAGAAACCACATCATAAATATGTAAATGGCAAGAAATAGAAGCAATTACAAGATACAATTAATTAAAATAATAGATAACAAGAACTTGAAAGATGCCACCTGGTCGTCTAGTAAAAGAATAGTGAATGTTGCTGGAAAATACCAATTTAGATGTCACCGAAAAACATCACCAGAATATAATTTTTGCTGAAAAATTCTGACTGGAAGATGTATCATCAAAGCACATCAAACCTGCTAGTAGCCAAAAAAGAAAGAAAGAAAGAAGGACAAAAAAAGAAAACTAGGGCTTCTTATGTTTGTCAGAATAAAAGAGAAAACAAAAAATTGCCGTATGCTACTTGCAAGATTGGTTAGTTAGAGACCCCAATTTGGTGGAGAAGGGGAATGAACTGGTTATCGTTGGAAGCGTCTGACCTCGATACAAGATTTAGTGCGTCATCAACTGGTCAAAGAATAGAACTCGAATATCAAGGGTTGTCAGTAGATCGGAGATAGTAATGAGTTGTACTGCTGGTGAAGTATCAAAAGTAAAATGCCCCTCATGTGCTTTAAAATGCCCCATAATTTTAATTTCCATATATCTTAAAATCTGTGTGTGATTTTGAAAATTCGACTTCATATTCTTTATCAAAGGTAAAAGTGAGTGGAAAATGGGTATAACCCAAATTTTAGAAAACCCGTAATGAAAAATATTTTTTGTTAATTTTTGAATTCCAGTGGCTATCTGTGCCCAGGCCGCAACGTGCCAGGGGCATGGAGTAGTGTATTTTGTCAGGCGCATTTGGTTTACGTCGAGCTAGGGGTGCGAACTAGTGTAAGTTTTTCCTTAGTTTTCTTCTTTCATTTGGGGGCATTTGAGTAATGATCCAATGCACATTTAAATGTGAAATCTTCTATTCTTAGCCATTTTTTAACTCTTTAACTCACAAAAGCTTTTCTAAAATCTCTCCAAGGCTTTATCAAATTTCTCATTCAATTTCAAGAATTTCAAGCTCAATTTTGGAACTAAAGAATCCATCTCAAGCTTCAAGTTTCCCTCAACTCAATTTCAAGAAAAATCCAAGTTTTAGGTATGTGGTCTTCATCCATGGGTCCTTTCAACTATGGAGCCTAACCATATCTTTTTATGAAAATTGCATGATTTCAAGTTCTATTAATCATGGGTATCTTTTATTAAGAAATATGAACATAAATTATGTTGGGGTTTTATCAAGTATTAATTGATTATGCATGAATGTCCACTATAAGCTAATTTCATGAGTTGATTTATAATGATGAACTTTTGATATGGATTTTATGATACCAAAGTGGGGGTTTTATTACAATGTTGGTGGGTTGATTTTGAATTGATTTTACTCTTCCTAATTTACTCTTGAGTTGCATGATTTTGAACAAGTCTCATGAACCCACCATATGTTTAATGAAATTACATGACAAGAATTCTCAAGTTATTCATGAGCTATTATATGATTTTACAAGTCAAGTGTTGCAAGATGATTATGGGCTCCCAAGCATGTATTGAAATCATGATATGTCTTTATGATCTACACATGAACTATTGAGTTCTTATGTTAAGTTTTATACTCTTGTGAATTATAAAGCCTACTAGAAGGGGTCATGAACTATGTTGTACTCCTCACCCTCTAGTACAAGGCAAATGTCTACATGATAGGGTCATAAACCATGTTGTATACCTTACCCTCATGTACAATTTATTATGATACATTACCTAATGTCTATATGAAGGGGTCATGAACCAGGTTGTAAATGTTACCCTCAAGTAAAACGTAATACCATGTATTATATCCATTACCTGTTAGGAGTGGTCATGACTTATACTATACTCCCTACCCTCTAGTACAAGCTATTTTGATGAGATAATCATGTCACTCTATTGTGTTGAAGAAGATATGCAAGTTAAATATTTTACAAGTATGTTTTATCGTGAGAATTGATCATGTATGTCATATTTAGACTATATATCTATTGATAATGATTACATATTTTGAATATTGTAGCTTATATCTTTGATGTATTGCACTCTGCATACTTAGTACATTCCATTTACTAAATCATACTTTATGCCTACATGATGTCACCATGTAAGGACTGGAGCTCCTATAGGTCATCCTCCTCCACATGACTAGTAGGACCATTCAAAGCTAGTTCTTGGTGAGTCCACACATCCAGGGACGATATCTATTTTCTTTCATATAATGTTGAGGCTTCTTCTTTATGATGGATACTTATTATTATAAGGGTGAGCCTGAGAAATGTCTTGGCCCCCACTCTATTCTAAGTTAGAGGTGTGGTTGGATACTATATTTTGTTTATGCAATGAACTTGTCTCTTTTTATACTTTTATGATTATCATAGACTTCCCTTAGTCCTACTGCCTTTCTATTAATTGACTCTTATTGTTGCTTAATTTTGCTTCTGCAACCAAGGATGTGTGCATGTTATAATCAAGATGCTTATTTGGATTATCTTCGGACTTTTCATATGTTATGTCACGTCTAGGCCCTAGGCTTGGGTCGTGACAAGCTTGTAGGTATCATAGCACTAGGTTGTTAATGGTCCTCAAAAGTCCAATACACTACATTGATTAGAGTCTTATTCATGGTTGTGAAGTATGCCACAACTTCATAACCATGAATGGGAGGCTATGTGGCATTTTAGGAAATATTTTACTTCTTCATGATATAAACGAATGCTCTTTACCCTTCTAGACCATGTTGATACCAAGAGGCAGACTAAGGAGAGCCCATACACCCGAGAAGCAATCGACACCTCCTGCTCCTCAAGCTCCTAAAGATGGAGGGGCTACCCAAGTTAACTTCCAGAATGCAATCACTATGTTTGCCCATGCAATGACCAACAAATTAAACCAATAGGCACAAGCTCCTCATGCTCCTAATCCAACCTCAAAGGTGAGGGACTTCACAAGGATGAACCTTATAGAGTTTCATGGGTCCAAAGCGGAGGAAGATCCCCAAGAATTTATCGATGAGGTGTATAAGGTGCTAGCTATTATGGAGGTGAATTTAGAAGAGAAGGCGAAACTAGTAGCCCATCAACTTAAGGTGTGGCTTAAGTTTTGTTTTCTCAATAGCAGTTGGAGAGGGGAAATAATGATACTATTCCTTAGGAGGAGTTCAAAGCTGCCTTCCTCAATCGATTCTTCCCTATCGAGTTAAGGGAGGCTAAGATGATGGACTTTATGAACCTCAAGCAAGGTTCCATGAGTGTGAGAGAGTATACGCTCAAATTCAACATGCTCTCCAAGTATGCCCCAAATTTGGTTGCCGACTCTAGAGCTAGAATAAACAAGTTTGTGTCGGGGGTGTCTGACTTGGTAAATGAAGAGTGTTGCATTACCATGCTTGTAAGTGATATGGACTTGTCTCGGCTCATGACATACGCCGTGAAACTTGAGGGGGAGAAGCTTAGAAAGAGACAAAGTGGGGAGTCCAAGAGGGTTCAGTAGAAGGATAGTTATCAATGTTCTAAGGATGGTCGGTTTTATCAAGGTCACAAATTTCAATGCCAAGGGTCCTTTGGTGCTCCCAACAAGAGATTTGCCAATGAGGGGGTGCCTGACCCAAGGATTCAAGGTGGCAATAGTGGGATGACTAATACTATACGCCAAAAGTGTGGTAGGAATCATAGTGGTAAATGCTTGAAGGGTTAAATTATATGTTATAGATGTGGAAGAGTGGGCCATAAGCTTATTGGTTGCTATTATGTTTAAAACAAGGGCAAGGATGCATGATCACCCTCATGGGAAAGGTGGTCATATTGATCAAAGTACTCAAGGTGGCCAACAAGGGGATGATGCACATCACAATTGGTTCTATGTGCTCCTTGGAAGGGAAGGTGTAGATGAAGTACCCGATGTTGTTATTGGTATGTTTAAGGTTTTTTATTATGATGTGTATGCATTGATAAATCCCAGTGTCACTTTTTCTTTCATTACTCCTTCCAATTGAATTTGTTCCGATGGTCAATGAGTTTCTTGATGTCTTTCTCGATGAGCTTCCTGGTCTTCCTCCTAAAAGGAAAATAGACTTTGGAAGAGAACTCCTCCCCGATACTTAACCTATATCTATTCCCCATTGTGGATTGGCCCAAGCAGAATTGAAGGAGTTGAAGGATCGATTGAGGGATTTGTTAGAGAAGGATTCATCCGAGGGCATTTGGGTAATGAGCCAATGCCCATTTAAATGTGAAATCATCCGTACTTAGTTATTTTTCTACTCTATAACTCACAAAACCCTCTGTAAAACCTCTCTAAGACTTTGTCAAATCTCTTATTCAATTTCAAGGATTTCACGCTTAATTTTGGAACACAAGAACCCATCTCAAGAATCAAGTTTCCCTAAACTAAATTTCAAGAAAAATCTAAGTTTAAGGTATGTGGGTCTTTATCCATGGGTCTTTTCATCCATGGAGCCTATTTTTCTTTTTTTGTTTTAATAAAAATTGCATGATTTAAAGTTATATTACTCATGGGTATCTTTTATAATGAAATATGATCATAAATTATGTTGGGGTTTTATCAAGTATTGATTGATCATGCATGAATATCTACTTTAAACTTATTCCATGAGTTGATTTATGTGTATTGAGACTATGTAGTATAGATTGATTATACATGAATGTCTACTTTAAACTTATTCCATGAGTTGATTGATTTATGTCTATTGAGACTATGCATGATTAGAGCTATGAAGACTATGAACTATGATGAACTTTTGATATGGATTTCATGATACCCAAATTGGGGGTTTTATTACAATATTGGTGGGTTGATTTTGAATTGATTTTACTCTTCTTATTTTACTTTTGAGTTGCATGATTTTGAACAAGTATCATGAACCCACCATGTGTTTAATGAAATTACATGGCAAGAATTCTCAAGTCATTGATGAGCTATAGTATGATTTTACATGTCAAGTGTTTCAAGTTAATTTTGGGCTCCCAAGCATGTACTGAAATCATGATAAGTCTTTATAATCTACACGTTAACTATTGAGTTCTTATGCAAAGTTTTATGCTCTTGTGAATTGTGAAGCCTTCTAGAAGGGGTCATGAAACATATTGTACTCCTCACCTTATAGTACAAGGCAAATGTCTACATGAAGGGTTCATGAACCATGATGTATACCTTACCCTTATGTACGACTTATTATGATACATTATCTAATGTCTACGTGAAGGGGTTGTAAACCATATTGTAAGTTTTATTTACCCTCATGTATGATGTAATACCATGTACTATCTGTTACCTACTAGGAGGGGTCATGACTCATGCTATACTCCCTACCCTCTAGTATAAGGTAGTTGGATGAGCTAATCATGTCACTCTATTGTATTGAACAAGATATGCAAATTAAATGTTTTACAAACATGTTTTATCATAAGTATTGATCATGTATGACATATTGAGACTATATATCTATTAATTATGATTACATATTTTAAATATTGTGGCTTATATCTTTGATGCATTGCACTTTGCATACTTAGTACAGTCCAAATACTAACACATACTGTATGCCTACATGATGTCACCATATATGGATCAGAGCTCCTATCGATCATCCTTGTAACAACCTAGGTAATGTACAATTTCATTGGAGATTGGAATTTAGTATTCCAGAATTATTTGGACCAGGTTGCGCTCCAAGAAGGACCTTGCAGCCCATGTGATGTCACACGGATCATGTAGGATCTCGTGGAGTGGCCCTTGAACGTTGTTTGGTTCCAAATTGTGTGGATTAAAAACAAAGGCACATCACACTTGACCCTTCATGGACTGTGTGACACTCCATGGGCCATGTAGTAGGCTGTGTGATGTCCTTGCCGTGAAGTACCAACATTTTGAGACTAAGTGACGTCATACGGCTACTCACACAGCTCGTGTCATGCCCCTCGGGTCTTGAGGGTGCCCGTATAGCCCCTAAGGTTAAATATATTCTAAGTGTTACTTCACTCATAGCGTGGAAGATTTATTTTGGTTAAGGTAGGTGCCACTTGCGGTGGCATGGACAGTGTGATGCCACACGGCCCGTGTGGCCCAACCATATGGCTTATTTTTGGCTCAAAAATATTCTAAGTATGGGATCTATGAGCTTAAGCTAATTTCACTTTCAGCCTTCAACTGAAGCTTATTTATATTATTTAAGGCCATCAATGGTCTCCAACATCAAACCAAGTTTAAAGGAATCCCATTTGCTAAGTTTTTCACAAGTACTGATAGAAAAGTCAATTTTAAAAGGGCATATCTTTTATACAAAAGGAACTAGGATGGCTCTTGAACACTCAAATTAAAGCTCTTTGAATTAGCTTTTCAATTCACTTGGTTTCACCTCATTTAGAGCTTGGATGAAGATCTTATGCCTGTTTTCATACAACTCGTCTGTGCAGGGGTATATGCGCATTTTCTTTAATTCCACTTTATTAATGGCATTCTCATAAATTTTGTTATTTCTATTGGTCTTTTTGGATCTTTTATGAAATCTAATGACCTTCTACAGACCTAAACACAATTCCAAACATTCAAAAACTCACTCCTCATATTTTAAACTCTCTCAAATTCTTCTCAAGAACTCTTGAAGATTTTCAACTTGGGGATCAAGGCAAATTCATGTCTCCTTCAAACCTCTCTTGGAATTTCTTCAATTGGGTCTAGTTATGTGGGTTTTGATCTTTGGTTCCTTCCAACCAAAGAGACCAAAATCTTTTTAATCAAATTTCATAAACTTAAGCTCTCTTTGAATATGTGTTTTCATTATTTGTATCTATTAAATTAAATTGATGTATGGGTTGTACATATTTTTTGATGATTTTAGGTTACTTTAAGCTCTATTATGATGATTTAGATTGAAGTTATGAGGTTATGAATATGCATGTCTCTTTTCAAGGCTTGTTTATGCATGGGTTATTATATTATGATTTTAAATGTTGATTTAAGTGTGTATTCAATTCAATTTCATATTATATTGTTGATTTTAGATTGAATCACAATTACCCATACTACTCTCACATCATTCATGGTGTATGCATTAATGACATGAGATTTTTATGTAAATTATGACGTGAGTTAAGCCCAATTATGATTTATGATATGATTTTGATAATGTAGAGGCTATGATTAGAATGTGATCACATATATGTCTAATATTATGGCTCATTCAACAAATTATGGGTGTTTACACCACTATGTTTAAGGGAGCATCGATTGAGGTTTGAGTCGCGGTGGGCTATACCTAAGGGTCCATACTCATCTATCAAGAAGGTACTCTATGGAGCTATCCCTATGCATGAGAGTATGTCATGAAGAATGTTTTGGCTTTTTAGCCTATTATGAATGATTATGAAGAATGTGATTTGGCCTTTACACCTAAGAATGCATGTAAACGATTTGAAGTCTTATGTCTATTTTACAAGGATATATATATATATATATATATTATAGTGGGATGGCGACCTAGCACCGATAGATTGAATGTCGGCGTGGAATATCCCCTAGGGTCCATACTCTTTTCCTTGAACTCTTCCCCTAACATAGGATTATGTTTATACCCCAAGGAGGAAAAGTATGTAAAGGATCTACCTTTGGCAAGTAGGTCACTTCTTATTATTTTAGAGGAGACAAACGGGTTCCAAGGCATAGCTCACTTGGTCTCATGTCTGTTATGGTCCCATCCTCAATATATATGAAGTATTTTCACATTTATACATCATCCTCATCATGACATATTGTTATACTACTATCTTGTTATATGATTCTTTCTATATTATATGCCCTTGTCATCTAACTTTGAATGCAGGTTTGGTAAGTCATATGCATTGCATCCCTCATACTTAGTACATTCAAATGTACTAACGCATACTTTTGCCTACATGATCTCACCACGTAGGGATCGAAGAGCATATCCATCCACCATATGACGTCTAGCTTAGGATTGATGTTTTACTTGTTATGATCACTCCTATCTTCCAAGGATGAACCACCCTTCCTTTAACTATGGTACTTTATCTATATTATTTCCTAAAATGTAAGCTCGGGGTATGTCTTGGCCCCCATCATATCTTATGACTAGAGGCATTGTTGGATATTTTGTAGACTCTTGTTTGATCTATGTGTTATGTGTTGTATTTGAACCTTATGATCATGGTTGCTCTTTGGATATGACTATTATGGATTGATTATGGGAATCATGATATATATGTTTATTTGATGTGAAAATATGGAAGATCCTATGTCCCAAATTGTCCCCATAGCGCGAGTCATACTTACTCACCCCTTAGTCATTATGTGCTATATGCTATGTGAATCTATGCTAATCCCTTTCCCTAAGATATCCCCATAGCGTGAGTCCTACTTTCCTGTCCCTTAGAACTAGTGTTTAATTTTGAATGCACTTTTAAATCAATGATGTGAATCTGGATACTTTGAGGCTTCTCTGGGGACTCTCAGGTTCCATTCGCCATGTTAGTTCTAGAACCCAGGTTCGGGTCATGACAATCCTCCTCCATGTGACTTGTCGAACAGTTCTAAGATAGTTCTTGGTGAATCCTCACATTCGGGGACGATATCTATTTTCCTTCATATTATATTGAGGCTTCTTGTTCCTGATGGATATTTATTATTGTGAGGATGAGCTCGGGAAGTGTCTTGGCTCCTGCTCCATTCTATGTTAGAGGTGTTGTTGGATACTATGTTTTGTATATGCTATGAGCTTGACTCTTTTTATACTTTTTTGATTATCAAAGACTTCCCTTACTCCCACTTTCCCTTTTTATTAATTGACTCTTCTTATTGCTTAATTTTGCTTCCACAATCAAGCATGTCTGCATGTAACAATCAAGAGGCTTGTTTGGATTATCTTCGAACATCTCAATCGTCATGTCACGTCTAGGTCCAAGGCTTAGGTCGTGACAAAAAAAATATCGGAGTAGATCAGAATCCAAATAAAGATAATCGGAGTAGAATATCGTTGGTCGCTGGTCGTCCAATATGGCCGTCAAAGACTACTTTTATTCTAAAATAATTATTATTTAATTAATATCATAATATTTGTAACTATGCTCTCTATTACAGTCCATATTTGACATTGTAAAAAATCATGATATTTAACAATAATTAGAATTTTACCTCATATATTTTTTAAAAAAATACAATTTTATTGAAGTAACATTATGGATCAAGCATTACGAGAAATATAGAATTATTCTGTTTCTATTTCTTCTTATTTTAGTTTTAATTAGTTATCTTCTTTCCTGCATTATTATTTTTTCTAAATAGTGTAATTGTTCATCCTTTATCTTATTCGTTAGATTATTTTCGTGTATGAATACACCAGCATAATTTTAACTTGTAATATCAACGACAAAATATTGTTCGTTATATTTAATTTTCTCCTTAATTGTTATTCTAATGATGATTTATCATGTTCTTTTATAAATACATTTTTGATCTTGAAAATTTTAGGTTAGTTTTTCTTTTTAAAAAAATGTAGTAAATAATATGATGTACACAATTATTTCTCCTTACATATATATACATATGCTAACTAGTATATATAAATTCGCAAAATATATTGATGGTCTTTTAAATTTGTTATACCTGGAGATAAAAAAGAATTAAATTTTCGTCTAGGCCTACCTACCATCCACACAAGAATAAATAGAGTTTTTCGAAAAAACACCTATATATTTTATTTAAACCCACAAAAACAATGTCTTGTGTGATAATTGAACATCCTAATACACTACTATTACATGGTTTGATTTACAAGTTTGAGAAAATTCCTGCACATGTTTTCAAGAGTTAATTACACTTAAATAAGGTAAATAGACACTTAAAATACGTTGTTTCTTTTAATTTTACAAATTAACCTTAATAAACTGTAAAATCCCATGTTTGATCCAATTCGACTCCCACATTTTATTGCATTTGTTTTTGTGGAAGAAAATTTTGCATCAAGACAAAAGAGATTACATGTCTATTCAACTTGTGGAAATTCATGAAAACCTACACACACGTGCTTTTTGATAAACCAGTCCTGGCTTGCAAAAGTACCCTTTTGATGGACTACAATACCTATTTTCTGAATAAATACCCCTTCTAAGGCACATCCATCACTTTTTAAATCTTCTTGTTTCCCAAACAGTATCTCATCAGACCATTCACTAGAAAACATATTCTTAGGATCCAATTGTATCTTGGCAGCAACAAAGTTGTTAAATTTTGGATACTTCTTTTGCACATCAAGAAATGCTACATTTCTATTATTAGGCCAATGTGGCTTAACCCCATACTTAACAAATGCCATTTGTTCAATTTCCTACCAAATATCCTGGTTAAGTAGCGGTGCCAAGGCATCACTAGTGCGATAATAACTAAAATCAACGACCACTGAATCTTCCTCTTGGCCTAAATATGCACTGTACTTGTTGAGACCTCATTAAAAAAAGTTAAAAGTTTTAAATATAAAAAATTATTTTAATAAATTTCTAAAAATAAAGAATATCACATAAATGAAAAGGCTTAATGATGCACTTGATTGAAAGTTAAGTTATTCACCTTGATGACAAAGGATCAATCCTTACTTAATAGAATTTTTACCTCCCTTTTTTAATACTCCCTCTGTCCCATTTCATATTAATATAATAAAAAAATACATCTTAAAATGTGAGCTAAAATTTATATAATATGATTCTAAAAATGAGACGGCCAACGCTGATATTGATGGTAAATTGAAAGCAAAATAACTTCCACTCTGATAATTAACTTTGTTGAATAAAAAAGTTGTTTTTAAATATAAATTTCACTCTATATAACTGTCTACACAAAACTATCATAAAGTATTGAGATCCCTCCATTAAACATTTGGCAGCTTTAGTAGTTGCCATATATAATGACACAATCCCAATCACTAAATACAAATTGGACAGTAGGAAAAATAAGTTGTGACATTGAACATGCCAGACAAATTCATAATGGAGGGTATTTCAATCCATTCATAAGAGATGATATTATTAATTTATAAAATAAGACACAGTGTAGGTACAACAATTAGATTGTTCTCCCTTCAAGTTTCGTTGCGCTGCACTAAATTCCTTCATGATTTATAATAAAATAACAAAAGCCTTTCTTATGTTATAACCATTCCAACTGGTCATAAAATATCCGAGGTCACTATACAAAAGCTCAAAATAATAGAAATATCACGGAAACATAAATTTGACCCAACAGGTCATTACAGGAACACACAATCTACTCTTGTATCTTTGTATACCATCTTCCCCTTTGGAGAAAACTATTACCTTTTGTTTATGAACAACTTCCTTTAGCTAAAATAGGACAATATCTTTGTCTTTCTTTCCTTTCACCTCTGCCATCCAAAATGATGTAAACCTATTCTGAACATTAACTCCACCTTCATTAGACTCCTCTAGTTGAACACCCAATCAAGCTAATTGATGCACCATCTTAGCCGATTCTTTCTTTCCCTCTTAAATACGTGTAGTACTACCCATGGACAATCTACTAAAAGCATCAGTAACAATGTTAGCCTTACCTGGATGGTACAGAATGCTCATGTTATAATACTTAAGCAATTATAACAATCTCCTTTGCCTCAGGCTGAGCACTTTCTGGTTGAACACATATTACAGTCTCTTGTGGTCAGTGAACACATCCATATGCACTCCATAAAAGTAGTGGTGCCAAATTTTAGAGCAACACTAAAGCTGGTAACTCAAGATCATGGGTTAGAAAATTTCTCTAATAAACCTTAAGTTGTTGAGAAGCATAAGCTATCTCTTTAGCCCTCTACATTAACAAACAACCCAAGCCAACTTTGGACGCATCACAATAGCTCACAAAATCTTCTGTTCCATAAGGCAATGTCTAAACTAGTGCAGTAGTCAACTTGGTGTTTAATTTCTAAAAAACACTCCTCTTAAGCGTCAAACTATTGGAACTTATCATTCTTTTGGGTCAGCTTAGTCAGTAGTGATGATATAGATGAGAATCCCTCTACAAATCTTCAGTAATAGCTTGCCAAAATAAGAAGCTTCTTATATCAGTTGGAGATGTAGGTCTAGGCAAATTCTTCATTGCCTCAATATTTTGGGTATCAACTTGAATACCATCTCTAAATACTATCTGACCCAAGAAAGCCATCGATGCAGGCTGACACTCACACTCAGAGAACTTTGCATATAATTCTCCATTCTTAACCCATTCTTAAGCGTTTGGAAGACAACTCTAAGGTTACAAGCATGCTCTTCCTCATTATAAAATATTATCAATGAAGACAATCATGAATATACCAAGATATAGCTTAAACACAGGATTCATAAGGTCCATAAAGGCTGCAGGTACATTAGCAAATCTAAAAGACAGGACCAAGAATCAAAATGCCCATAATGAACCTAAAAGCAATCTCAGGATATCACATTCTTGCACTTGCTACTGATGGTAACCTAATCTGAGGTCTATCTTTGAGAAATAGCAGGTACCCTGAAGTTAATCAAACAAATTATCTATCTTTGGGGAGAGGATACTTAGTCATTATGTTGACCTTATTCAGTTGCTTATAATCAATACACATTCTAAGAGACTCATCTTTCTTTTGCACGAATAGGATAGGAAGACCCAAAGGAGAGACACTCGACCTAACGAAACCTTTATCTAGTAAATCTTTTAACTATTCTTTCAATTCTCTCAACATAGCACGAGCCATTCTATAAAGTGGGATAGAGACATACTGATTATCACGAAGAACATCAATTCCAAAGTCCATCACCCTATCCGGAGGGACTCTAGGTTCTGAGAAAAGACTTCTAGAAAATTATTAACAATACGGACTGACTCAAGAGAAGAAGACTCAACACTTTCATCTTCACCTTGCATAATACGGTGGATACATCCTTTAGAGATTAACTTTTTGGCCCTACAGTGGGAGATAACATTACCTTAGGCACAACAAGACTACCTTTTCATTCTAGAACAAGCTTAGTTGGTAAATTTGAATTTAACAACTTGAGTCCTATAATCAACAGAGGCATAACAAGCATAAAGCTAGTCCATGCCAACAATTACATCAAAATCAACCATTCTAACTCAACTAACTTAGCCGTGGTATCTTTTTGACAGATAGACATAGTACAATCTCTAAGACCCTCTCAGCTTAGATATATTTACCAACAAAAGTTGATACGCTAAAGGGGTCAAGATGACACGTAGGAATTTTATCAAATATATTAGTTCATATAGAGTTACAAATAACAAAGTGGCTCTTAGATCCATCAAAGCATAGCAATCAAATGAAAAGACTCATCATACTAATGACAACATCTAGTAAGTTCTCCTGATCATAGCTACTACGCATGGCATACAAATGGTTTGTACCCCCTATTGTGCTAGAAGTAGCACCCCACAAGTTTCTTCGAATTGGTGGTACTAGCATAGAAGATTAGGCCTTGCTGGCCCACATTGGACAATATCTCTGAAAGTGGCCCATTTGGCCATACTTATATTATCCATTCCCTCCCTCACATATTGTCTCAAGTGATACTTTCCACACTTTCCACATAGAAGCTTATCTCTAGAAAATTAAGCTACACTAGCTTGTGACTAAAGACCTGGGCTCTAAATTTTGGATATCTCTGCTCATTCTTTATTTTGGGTGTGGGCACACTAATAGATGATGGGGCTAGGCCCATCTTAAAATGTGAGTAGCTCTCATTCCCCTGCCGTCTCTTGCCAACCTTATTGGCCTATTTCAAATTCAAGAACTCTCTTACCTTGGCCTCTCTAAACTTTCTCGGGAAGAAGAGTCCTAAGAAAATTTCCTCAAACATTGCCCAAGTTAGAATTAGTGAACTCTCTCCTTTATTTTTCTATTACTGATCGAACCATAGTCTGGAAACTCCTTTGAGGCGGTAGGCAACCAAATCAACCTTATCAGTATCACTCACATGCATGACCTAAAATACTTTCTGAAGCTCATCAATGTAGTTCTTTGAATCTTCACTAGGTATAGACCCTATGGATTAAGGAAGGTTCATTCTTATAAACTCACAAATCTTGAAGGTATTTGGACCATCTTGTCTACCTACTCCCTCTCTAATAACTGTTGTTGTCAATGCCTAAGCCAAAGTCTAAATAGCCTAGCAATGTTTAGATTAGAGATGCCAGCTTGTGGTGGCTACTCTGTAAACATAACTGGCCTCCTTTTCCCTCAGGGACTTATTGCTCAAGCTAGTAACATTTTTCCTGATAGGGCGTCCTCTACCCCTAACTAGTTTGGTTACTCTTCTTGGAGACATGATCTGAAATCAAAATACAAATAAATGAACTAGAAAAAAGATTTCATAAAGTTTAACTCTATAGCACAAATCTCAAAATATGAAAGAAGTGTGGTATATATGTTAGACCCCGTAAATTGTATATTGGAATTTGAATAACTTTTAAGGCTTGTCTAAGGTTTTAGTAGTAATC